>JAAAKQ030498914.1:0-20632 GCA_010016005.3 Zanna intricata | reverse complement strand
ACCGGTGTTCTTTGGTGGTTGGGTTTCAATTAACCACACTTCTCAGGAATGATCGACCTGAGATTGTACAAGACTATACTTCATTCACATTATCCTCATTCATCCTCTGAAGTATAATACCATAATGGTAGTTCCGGAGGCTAAACAGATAAAAGAGATTGTAACGTTTCGACTTTTCATCCGGAGTTCCCGGGTTCGAATCCCGGTCAGGCTGGCATTTTTTCACACACGCTACAATTCATTCATCTCATCCTCTGATGATATAACCCTAACGGTGGTTCGAGAGGTTAAAAAAGAAAGAAGCGATGTTCAAATATCCGTTTTTGTATTAATCGACACGACTCTTAGTGAGGTGATGTATACCCGTAATGCAGCGTTAAGAGCTGCGTAATAGGTAATAAATGTGACCCCGCTGTTTTAACGTCGGTTTCGCGACAATGACGACGGTCAGTAGATGCTAAAACATAAATTAACCTTACCGTTAAAATGTTTCAATATTAATTAATAATTGTTACATACTGAATTACAATAGTAATATAATATCTGGGATTTATATATAAAAAAGAGTGTAATTCTATAAAAATTGTATCGCTGAAGTTTGAAGACCAAAAGTGTAAGAGTTGAAGTGGAATAAGACCAGAATATGGTCCATCTCCGTTCTTTTTCATATTTTACATATATTGAGAATGCAATAATTAATTTGAAAGTGGAGGAGTAATCCGACAAAAAAAATGAAGATATTATTCGCTTAGAGTACTCTATTATTAGAAATTAAAATAAATCTAAAGTACCAAGTAGTGTTACATTAAAGCTATTGAAATGAAACAATATTCCTTTTGTTACATTTCAATTAATAATAATAATAATAATAGTAATCTAATAATGATAATTTTGAGTCGAATACTAGGACAGGATGACGTAACATATCGGAATCCCACCAATTTTGTCACGTATGTCCTAAAATTAAAAATATTGATAATTTAAGAAAGATATTTAAAACCGGTTAGCGTAAGAAGGATGAAGCTTTATACATAGATTAAATTTGGTGTTATTGAACATAGATTTAGGAATTAGTTAAACATTTTTTTAAATAAACATGCACGTTATGATAGCAAAATGTGGACGAAAAACCAGAAAGGCAAGGGTAAACTTTTTTTTAAATCGATTGCTGTAGTAAATTTTTCCAAAGTAGACGAGTCAATACGGTTTAAAACGAAATGGTGGTTCTATGAATCAGAGAGTAAAAAGATATGTGAAATAAATTCTTATTTAAAAAAAAAATGAAAAAAAATAGGTTGGTAGGTCATTAGAGCACCTACAATCATTTAATTTAAGAGTGTAATAATGTTGAAGGTAAAAACTGTTGGAGACAAATTTAAAAAAAAAAATTAAATATGTATAATGTAACTGGGTGAAATTAAAAGATCAGCGTAAAGTATACAGGAATGGAGAAGCGCTTCAAACCGGTCAAACAACAGATATCAAAGAAGAAAATAATAGTAATATGCCGTTTGTGTGAGAAGAATTATGTTTATAAATTTTATAAATGGATTCGTATCATTAAATGAAGAGTTTTATACTTGTATTTGTTAACAATACTGGCACAACAGGTTTTTTTTTATGAATAAATGAGTTATTCGCGCTTACATTATAATAAATTTAGTCTATTGATATAATGAATCAGTATCTTTGATACGAATATGAAATTAGGAAAAAGCGTGGAACGCTAAGTTAAATGTAACATGAAATAATACGGGAATCGGTTCGATCAGTATACTGTTTTCACTTTATTGAAACCACCTATAAACAATAAATCGAGTGTTTTATTTATTGTTGGCTTGCTATTTTACAAAATTATGTATTATTAATTTTAAAATCTTTTATAAATATACGGATATCACTCTTGTTAAGCGAGTAATCGAATCCAATTGTTCAGTATACTGTATTACAAAAAATTAGTGTTGTACAGGCTGCAATATTTTTATCGATTGAGTTTTAAAAAATAGGAAGCCTCAAATCACTCTGTGTTATATTGTGTGTATATTTTTATATACCCTCAATATTCACTCGTGACCAAATGCATCGATTTAGATGGCTGGTTTTTTTAAAATTGTTTTATATTATAGACTGTTTTCCGTATAAATGATATCAGTGGAAGTTTTTTAAATGAAAAATAGCTCGGTCATGTAAACAGTCTGAAGATATTAATTTGTTTACTGTCATCATTACCTAGTGTTGGAGAGTTGCAGGTTAATGATATATAGTACATTCTTGGTACGTTAAGAAACTTGAGATAAAAAAAAAATACGAATTCCTGCGTTCCTTGGTTCACGCTTGTTATAGTAAATTAACGCCTTGACATCTTCCTTTTTCTGTATTGTTTGTTTGTCTTAGTTTTATTAAACCGCTGGTTCCTTTTTTCGCGTTTTGTTTTGCAAATCCCTTTTTATCGTAAAGGCGTCGAATTTTTATAAGCTTACGGATATTTTAAAGAAAAATAAAATTTACTCTTTTTTTACTTTACGCCAATTTTTTCTACGGTTAGAAGGACGAGATATCTTGAGAATTTCACAGCCGGATGCCCTTCCTGATACCGATCTCTAGGAAGAAATGTATTAATAAAATTTGTAATATTTGAAATGATTGACATCATTTCAGGATATAATATTGATCAATCGACTGACCCGGATTTTATCCTGAAACTTTACAGATAAAAAAACAAGTGATAGTACTCCACCACCGTGATGGGCTTAATTAAAAATAGACAACAAATTTGAAGTAAAAATAATTTTTTTAATTAAATTCTTTAAATTTGTATTATTAGAAATCAACGTCGCCAAATTAAAGATTAGTTGCACTAAGATAAGGGTTAGTTATTATTTTTTATTTGAATTCAATATTTAAAAATATTATTTTAAAAACTAAAAACGATTACTCGTTTTTTTCCTTTTTAGAATTCTTTTATTGAACTCATTACGATTTAGTCATATTTATTATATTAACAATTTATCTAAAAAAAGAATAATATTTTTTCAGAATATTTATTTATTCATCAGTATGTCGAAAAATTAGATAAAACAATCACCAAAGTGATGTTGCTATGTTGTCCAAGTCGATTCATGCTCAATAAAGTATTTATAAATAATCATCTCATAAGTTTTACTGGCACTAAATTACTGCAATTCAAATTTTTTACAACTGTCTGTCCGTTTTTTATTTTTGATGTTTTATTTGATGTAGCTGGCAACAACCGACATGAAATAGACATATTTTTAATTTCCAGGAACGGTTTTGATCGTCACCTTTAACTTATTTCTTCCATTACTTATACTTTTAAATCGATTTCAGTCTAATTTTTTTTTTTTGTCTGGTCACTCGACCGATTTGGCGCACTTTTTTATTTTTTTCTATTCTACATTGATAATTTTTATTTCACTACACTTGTTATACCTGGACTATTACCGGATAATTATGCATGCAGTATAACAGAACATTCAATGTACTGATAAAACGAAGTAGAATGCATTGTTAACTAGCTAATTTCTGTTTTACCAACTTACTGAAATCATAATTCCTCCAATTTTCTATTTGATAGTGAATTCAAGAAAACTATAATTGAAAAAAGTAAACTTTATTGAGATAATTTTAATACTGGATTTTTTGTATAAGCTTTTTATTTTATTTTTTTTTAATGTTTAATAAAACGCTATTTTTTGCATCATTGCATTTTGTAGAAAAGCAAACATGCTTTGTACATGTAATCTCTTCATTTACATACGGTAAGTATTTTAGTAATAAAATAAAATTTCTTAAGCTTATTTTTATAGGGATATTTTATATCAATTTTCTCAGTATTAAATTCTCTACAAGTTTTAATAATAAATTTTACGCTTTTATTAATCATTTAACAAAGTTTTTATATAACAAACATGAAGATTTGTTAATTTTAAACAACAAATTTTTCTGTTT
The DNA here is from genome assembly GCA_010016005.3 of Zanna intricata. NCBI lineage: Eukaryota > Metazoa > Arthropoda > Insecta > Hemiptera > Fulgoridae > Zanna > Zanna intricata. The sequence goes on along the minus strand of JAAAKQ030498914.1, from coordinate 16,663 downwards.
TACGTCGGATATTATGAAAATTACTGGAGGTATGGATCTGGAACTTATTTTATTAAATTTTTTATGTCAAAAACCATAAGAAATAAGTTTACTCCTTTATTTGGATTCCTAGAATTTCAGTATGGTTTTATTTCACTATTTTGCCAGAAATCAGGGCGCAATCTTTTAATAGCCGTAACTCGCCAACGAAGCATTTCCGGACTCATGTTTATATAAACAAATTTTTTATTATTTTTGTCAGTAGAATAAGCTCAAAAAACACCGGTTACACAAAGTGAATCATTTATATATGTATCTTATTTTCTCTTCTACTGCTAAATTAACTAAAACTCAATGCTTCAATATATAACCTACCGATCCGATAACACGAGCACAGGAATTCGTTGTCCGGTTACGATTAGGTGTTAGATTTTATCCTTCAGGTCATTGCTAAAGATACAGCAGCGGCAATATATAATTTAGTTTAGACTCAAGAAGTGGTGTGAATGCCAAAATAGTCGTTCTTCATATAATCTGGTTATATAACGCATATATATGCGTTATGCGTATGATATAAGAGTGAAGGGAAGCTCGATGGAAGGTTATATGATGCTTGGCGGTATTCAGAGGCCACCGATGCGATAATAAAAATGAACAGCCGTGTAGAGAGTTGGATGATCGAGAAAGGAATGAAAGTGATACCATGTAAGGAACACTATATTATTATTTTTGCAGAAGCTGCAATCCTAATCGCACAATTGTCTTTTCTGCAATTTAATTTGAGTGTATTTTAATTATATTCTTATAATTACGGTACAGTAATGTAGTCTATCTGTAGTAGTCTCATCTTTTATTGCGGATATGGACCGATCGGTTGAACCGGCTTCAGCATAGTGTGGACTCTTCCAGATCGTTGGATTTCCTTTACATTCGTCAAATACTTTATGATGAGAGAAAATTTCTATAGCATAAATGGTAATATTAGTGTCCGGAACAATTTCTAACACCCGGGTTAAGGTCAAGGAAGAATGTGCCGTAGAGTTTATTATTTTTTTTTGATTTGCTCAAAATTGTTTTATTTTGAAACTTTTTCAACCCACTTAATTTCAGTTTTTAACTGTAATATCTCATTTCAAAATCCTTTATTTATCTTTATGAATTTTCCTCTTCATGTTATAGTACCGTAAAACGCTATATTTAATACAATAATTTTTTCAAAAATTTGTTTAGTTTTAAAATGTGTAATAGATACCAGAAAATTTCGTTCTGCATAATGGTTTCTCCTTCCTTGTTTACTTCTGCAAAGCTTTGTAATTTTACAATATAAATATAAAAATCACTTTAACTTCTGATGTTTATTCGTTCGAAAGTTCTCGGTCTGACAAAGAAGTCAGGATTTTTCAACGAAATTGCAGTTCGAATATTAAAACTACATAAGCGTCTTTACAATTTTTTAAATACCATATATAATGTAATTTATCCAATTCTATAAAACGATTGTCTTTGCTTTGACCTCTTCATGTGATGTAAAGTTTCTTCTAGTAAGCCTTTTTTTCAGGTTTGGTACGAAGTAATCGCTGGAAGTTAAATGCGATATACGTATGTGGAACCAGTTTAAAGCCTAAGTTATGGAGTTTTGCAACGAAAACACAACGTGTGTGCAGACGCATTATTGTGTAAAAGTTAATTTTCTCTTTTGCTAAATGTGCACGTTTAGCAGGAATAAAAATTATTCACCTTCAATCAGTCCAGTAGTGAACCATAATACTTCCCGGTGTGATAGTCCTGCTTTTTTTCCCCAGCAATCTACGCGCACTACTCTATGAAAATCCCAAAATAACCGTAGCCATAACTTTTCCTGCAGATGAAACTGTTTTCGTTTTATTTTCCCACTTATCCACTGTTTGGGCTAATGTTTGGTCTCTGACGTATAATGGTGAATTCGTGCTTTATACTGTTATAAAACGTCCAAGAAACAAAGCAGAATCGCATTTATACTTCTCAAGGGCGTTTGAAATAATTTAAACACTCTTGAGAAGTGTTGAGTCGAATGCGTTTTTGATCGATTGTTAACAAATGTGGTACCCATTGATCGGAAAGCTTTTCCATACCCAAAACATCGCATAAAATTTAGTGGACGCGGTCTATCGAGGTGTTTGCGATGTCAGCAAGATCTTGAGCTTTCAACCGGACGATAATTTAATACGATATTGTGGATTTTTGTGATAATTACGTCAGTTATAGCGGTTTTTGGGCGTCCCGAATGTTCATCTTCAATGGTTATAAGACCATGTTTAAGTTTAACAGCCCATTTTCTTACCGTCGTAAACGAAGGAAAAGAATTCTTAAAAACGGTAATTTTTAAAACGGAACCTTTTAAAACTTTATAAACTGTTGTTTACATTTTGTTGTTTTAAAACTTTATAATAAACACTTTTCTCCATTTTTCAGAAGATGTCAAAACTTGTTTGCTTCTTTCAATCGCCGCAAACAAATAAAGTCAAGAGTATGAAACTTCAGAGCACGCCACCTAAAGGATCATACAAGAAAAATACCATACTTGCGTCATTTTTCTATGTCAGGTCGAGAACTTCCCGAACGATTGTGGTATATTCACCTAAGGATCACCTCCAGCGGAATTCCACCTACTCGTATCGTATATAGAAGTAAATAAATATGTAGCTGAATTACATCTGGTAGTTTAACCTTCGAGCCAGTATAGTTTAAGCATTTTTTTTCAGTTTTATTAATTATATATTGTAATTATGATCCTTCCTTATAGTATTTATTTTTTTAACATGGGTTAGAAGACCGATTTTTCCCGATCGGCATTTCACCGATCAGATTAATCGCTTATTGTGCAGTTATCGGAGAGATATACGGTTTCCAGAAAAATATGTAATTCCACCCTATAAGTGGAGGGCTTAGCAGGTTTATACCCGTACACTGCCGAGAACTCGAAACGGAATATAAGTATGGACAATGAGAACCCCCACAAGGAAGAAAAATCATCAGACAAAAAAATTCTAACCTTTTAAAATATTTTCAAAGTCTGCACTAGCAAAAAATCGCTTACCTGCCCGTAAACGTGCTGGAAATTTTGATAATTTTTTAATATTAAAAATATCTCATCCGAAAAACAGGCTTAGACTTTCTTAAAGAACTCGTTCGCTCGTCTTCCGAATCGTACGGTACGTTTGAATTTATATAAACCCGAATTTTCCTTATCGGAAGGGATCTTATCTTGGTTTTGATTTATTATTTTTAAATTAAAAATACTCAGCTTTCTTGGAAGTGAGAAAATAACGTAATTCATTAAAACATATCATAGATTTCAATATTATAATTGGTATAAATATATTTTAATGTAGAATGTGCAGCTTGCGTAACGATAACATTCGCTTGCACGGTAATAACACTCTTAGTAGAATGCGAGAGCGAGTTATATATGGTATTAAGATTATGTATACATTCAAGTTGTCCTCCCGCGGTTTCAAATATTATTATCCTGTTATTATTATGCATTGTTATAAAAAGTTAAATAGCACCTCCCTGTTGAGATACAATAGATTCATTATGCTTAATTACTATTTGAAATGCGTTCAGACTATTACATAATGGTTTTAAATGCATCTTTAATAGTCTGTTGTTTTTGTTTATAACTATATCATCATAGTCGTCAGTGTTATTTTTTTAACGCATTTTTATTTACTGCGATTACTAATAGGTTCAAATTACATGAAGCTATAATTAATTAACAGAGATAGTCGGTCACGCCCGATTAGAGATCAGCTGAAATCGTTCAACTCAATTCTATGAGTAAGGTTCATTAAAATTTACGTTATCATATTATACTTTAACGTATCAGTTAACGTCACTGGGTATTAATACGGGTGTCAGTATTCGTATTTTCTTCATATTTTTTACATCGTTCTAGTACTTTCAAATTAAATAAGAACTATGGAGGCGGCAGGTTTATTTTTAGAGCGTTCAAGAACTAGAGTTAAAAACTGCAACGGAAAAAATAAAAAACGTCATTATTTTTTTCCATTAGCTAAATTCATTTATTCCATATTATTAATTTTTTAAATTGATAAAATTACTTTTATTAACTTTTCCTCACTTTTTTTCAGACTTTAAGCAGATACCTGTAGCATTTTAACAGTCAAGAAAAATCTATTTAGGTGACCACTCTGTGTGACATCATATTTTACGGAATCATTTCAAATAAGCTTAAATTATAAAAAAAAACAAGTATGGAAATACGGCCATTATTTATTTCTTACATATACGACCCCCCCCCCCCACACACACACACACATACACACATATTGTGTTAATAAAATATTGAAAATCTTAAATAACTTTAAGTAGTTAAATATAGAATAACGAAATTCACCCAGGGTTCAATTTCAAAACGATCTATTTTTTTTTTTCTATTTTTCAGTATAAGACCATCGTAACCTAAAAACTGAAAAAATCAACCAGAAGAATCAACAGAAAGGGTTGTGACAAATCATTTCAAAGAGCACTGAAGAATATTTTACGTAAAAAACTTCGTGAACGTGAACTCTAACCAAAATTGTAGTCGTTTTCACGATTTTTTCACGTGTAGTTTTAAAAGCGGTTTATAGGACCTATTAAATATCTGCTCAACAGCGAAAAATGAAAGAAAATAAAATTTCTAAAAATAATATGCTATTACATTAAAAAAATCCATTTTTTGATATGAGACCACTATTTAGATTATACTATTGGCAATTTTTTGAAACTTCCAGTGAAAATATGAATGACTGCCATTTTGGTTAGGGTTTTTGTATCTGTATGTTTTTTAAGTGGACATTCTTTTAATACATTTTGAAATAATGTAAAATCACAATCGTACCCTTTCTTTTAAACTTTTTTTTTTATTTCCCTCCCTATCGGAGTCCTCTGCATGCTTGGGATGTAGTGGTTTCTCGTGCCGAGAAATATATCGTTTCGATGCATTTGCTAATTAAATTTTTCAACAATGAAATGCTCGTAAGTTATTTAAGGGTTCCGTTCTTTATTAACGCTGTATACAGGTTAGGAGAAGGTCTGGGCTACATTGTCTAATCTCCGCTTCTAGTTGACGCAGGAAAATGTTTGATTCGGCTTTGGAAAATTTCGTTTATCTATACTTAGAGGGTTGAAAATACATTAAAATAAAGATTTTTTTTTGTTAAAATTAACAAAAGAAATTACCATTAATTTAGTTATTAAATTGTATTAATAAATTAAATAAATGATTGAATTATGTTTAATTCATTTTAACAAAATTAAATTAAAAATTTAACTTTTTTTTTAATTTTTTGATTTAAACATACCACATTTTTGTAATTTCTTTTTAATTTTTATAAAGTGAGTTTTTATGATGAAACAAGATGTTACACAATAACACATTGAATTCAAAAAATTGAATTCTCTTTAAATTGAATTTAATTAAAATAAAAAGAACTATTATAATAAAAAATGAACGTTTAAATGAGGACTATTTGAAGTTAAAGAAGTTGTTTAATTTTTTTTTAACAAAAAAATTTTTTTTTTACTCAAAAAAGTAAAAAAAAAAATTATTTACCTTTATTGTTTTTTCGATGATGAAGGAATGCCATTTACGCATGCTACCACGGGGTCATTGTGGGGTGTGTCAGGCTCGGACCCAGGTCACTATCCGCCTCAGGCTAGCTAGCCAAGATGTTGTTAGGTGTAAAATAACCTGCCCCATACCGACTAAACTTCCCTCACCGCTCTTCTCCACCCCGAGACCGGACCCGCAATTAAGCATAACTTAATCTCGGGGGGAATATTCCGACTGTACTCGGAATTTCATCTCTTCATCCATCTCTCCCAGGGTCTGTGACATATAAATCAAAAAAGATAAGATAACCATCCGCCCATCATCGCTAAAACACACACACACACACACACACACACACACAAACACACACCCATCCACGCCTTTTTTTTTTAAATTTTATCTGCCTCTTTCTTTATCTGTTTAGCCTCCGGAACTACCCTACCGTAAGGTATTACTTCAGAGGATGAATGAGGATGATGTGAATGAAGTGTAGTCTTGTACAATTTCAGGTCGACCACTCTTGAGAAGAGTGGTTAATTGAAACCCAACCACCAAAGAACACCGGTATTCACGATCTTGAATTCAAATCCGTATAAAAATTAACTTTATTTACCTACTGCATAATAAAGAGACGCTCACAACTCTGAAGAGAACAGTACACCCATTGCTTTGTTGTATAGACCATAAATGTTGGCTTAATCAGGTAGTATAAATCCATGAAGTGATGCGTATCGTCTACACTTCAGTTCTGGCTAAGAAATTCCAGTAATTCTAATTAAAGCACGCGCACGCATATCTTATCTAATTTACGCGGGTGTGACGCTACTAGAGGCAACGGTTGGCACTATCTAAAGTAATGTAATTTCACAAATTAAATAGAAAAAATTTCCCTTATACGGTCGGCAGACTGGTATAGCCGCGAGGCTTAACGCATCAGGTACCGACCCAACCCGGCGATAGAGTTCAAAACCCGGCCAGACCGAGTTACTTGACTTTGCCCTACAGCCTCACCCTCTTGACCTTTAAGTTTAAAATTTAATGACATCAATGCACAATATATAGAAGTAATCTGAACAAGTTTTGTTAAAATCGGTCCAGTAGTTCCGGAAATATAAAGTGATTTAGATACCAACACCGAACACCACACACGTACATAGGAAACATTTACATCCGGAAAATTTCCATCCGCTTTTTTGAGTTCCTTAGGTGTCAAGATCCGGTGAAAACCGCATATGCCCAAAATTGGACCGATTATAATACTTTCCTTTTTAGATCTGTAGCTCTGCTATAGCGCTAACTAAATTAGCCGAAAATATGTTATAATTATTGGTTAACATGGAGTAAAAAATTATAAACACTTAAGAAAATAATTTTTTTAATTTTTTTTTAATACTAATCTTTTTTTTTGTAACAACTACAGCCATAAAACGAGAAGAAAGAAATCAGATTGACTAATTTTTGGAGATTGTAAAAATTAGTTTTATTTTTAATTCTAAGAAATTTTAATCTTTTTTTTTTAGATAATTAATTCACATTCGACCTTCGTTTGCTTGTATGAGATTATTATACTTACAGTTCTTATTATATTTACAATTAAAACGGTAGGGGGGAGGGGGAAGGTAAATATAGATAAGTTAACTGATTCGCTAATTATTTTATTAAAATGTTATTTCTTTTTTTTTTTTTTTAATGTAACTTTTTTTTAGTAAGACTTAATTTACAAATGTGAAAACAAAATACCAATGAATTTTATAACGTACAAATAAAAAGTTTTAAAAATCACTGCCCAAAACGGTATCCACTCGGAGGATTAAACATTAATTAATTTGGATAAACTAATGCATGGACACGCTTGATGATATTGTAGTGTGAGGTCATTTTAGTCTTTTTAAAATGTCGGCTAGTAGATGTAGTGATTCTAGATCGATTATAAGTCGATCGGGATTACGATTTTGCTCTGAAGCGCCTTAATAAAACATTATACTTGTCATCATCATTAGATATTTATTATGCTTACGTGTATTCTCGTCTGAAGTATATCACTTTTTAGATCTTCCTCAAAAAATGAAAATGATTTTTTAAGACAGAAAAGTTATTTGTCAGATCATTTTTCGGTGCTCATAAGTATGAATTGTATAGAAGCATAGTTAGAAAATTAAAAATCGTAACTTATTCTTGTTTGTATTTACGAATGTTTTAATCTTTACTAAAAGTAAGAGTCACCTATTCTTAAAAAAAAAAAACAGATTACAGTGTTTAATTACATTCCGTAGTTAATTACATTACTTAAACTTACAATAAAAGGCCTTACTGTGTGTTCCGTTTCATTTTTTAATAAATTACCAAACAGTTTAATAAATCTTCCCGTGAACTTAATTAAAATAAATTAATATATATATATATATATATATAAATATATATATATATTTATAATTTATATTTTAATGACTTAATCTATATAATATATTGTTATTGTATACCTATCAGGATAAAAAAAATATTTATTTAATTTATCCTTGAAAACGTAGGCGTTAGCGTTAGAATTCTTCTCGTCGATATACGGGTTATGTAAGTCAGAGTATATTGTAACCCGTATTCCGTATAAAGATTTATTTATTTATTGAATATTACTCGTCAAATTTGAGTGACCTCTGCTGACGAGCAGGATGAGGTCGGATCGATGGATCGATGTGGATCCACAAGGAACGTCAACACAAGTTATATACACGCGCTAAAATTACTGTTTGTAAAACGTGAAAACGAAGAACACAAAATACCCGAGTGTACACAATTTTGTGTAATACACAAAATAACACGATTGTAACAAAGCGACCTGTTTCTTGTAAATTAAGACGTTTTGGACAACGGTACCCTATCCTCTCCACTACCAAGGACCACTATTTACTGTACCGATGCCACTTCATATATTCCATGTAGAACTATTACGCATGTAACTGTTTAAACAGCGTTTTGGCTTTTTAACTTTAACGTAATACTTATCTCAATAATTTCAATTTGTAAACATGTGTTTTACTTTAGAAAATACAACCGGTTATTAATAATAATAGATTTTATTAATGCAGTTTCGCAAACGGGTTCTAAAAAGTTTGTAAACCCGAACTTTTAATTAAAACGGATATTTTTAATTCCAAAATAACAAGGAATAGAACCGCTTACGTCTACTGTACAATTTTACGTATCGTGATAATATGTCGATTCCAAATGGGCTGTTTATCGATCTAGATCCCGAGATAAAAGTCGCTTATAGGTTTGTTAATTTTAGTTTATGAGCCGGGCTTCGATATAATAAGGTGATTTTGTAAATCTAACGTAAAATCATCGTAACTAATTAATGTACTTATGGCCTCCAATATCTTTTATTTTAAATAGAATCTGTTTATTATTATTATTATTTATTTATATTTCCGTAATCAGCTGTGATTTATATGTGTGTGCGTGCGCATAAAAGTGTGTTGTGATGAGTGTATCGTATTAATACATCAGTAGGAATAATAAAAAGGAAAAACATCTTGAAAGACAGGAAACGTTTAGTTTTTAATAAGTTTCAAGAAAAACCGGTTTAATGATATGAAAAAATTATACATTCATGTCCTGCACGCTATATAATATAAACTTTATATTTTTGTATTGAAGACTGCATATTCTGCAACGCTTTCTATTGCAACTCTTTAAGTCGTACTTAGAACTCATGTGGTTTTATAGTAAAGTGGTTACACTCAACCTAATGGACTTATTTACACGTTAGCGGTGTTTGTATGTATGTATGTATGTATTGTGTGTGTGTGTGTGTGTGCGCGTGTGCGTGTGCGTGTGCGTGTGTGTGTGTGAAAGAGAAAGAGTGAGGGAGCGAAAGAGAGTTGGTAACTAGGTTTAACATAATTTAGATTTATACAATTTGTGAAGTTAATCTTAAACGTGAATTATTATTATCTAGCATTTATTTATTTAATCAGCTAAATGTGATTTAGTTAGGAAAGAAAAATTTGTATCCTGTGAAAGTTTCTCTGTATTTCCGTTAATCATTATATGAATGAATAAGTAATAGTTACTGGACCGTAAAAAAACTTTTGTTCATTTATTTTCAACTCAATATTGCACTGATTTATTATAATAAACTCTACATCACTGTATTATAATATTTAAGATTAAGATATTAATAAGAATGTATATGTATTGATTAATTGGCCATAAGTATTTTAAATAAATTTCCATAAATTCATTTATTATTTATGTATTTTTTAACTATTATAATTACGTATTTAACTTGCTATTTCTTAATAATTACTGTAGAATCAATGAATGAATTCGTATGAAATTTACCGCTCTCCATCGGTAACCGTTGCTAAGCCTTTATTGTCACCTATTCCTTTCATATATACTCTGACAAAAGACATAATTTGTATATTAATTGAATTAATTTTTCGACTTTTATAGAATATAATAGAGGGAAAGTATTGTTATCGTGTCAAAAATGATCCATCGAGATATATATATTTTTTCTGCCTTGACTGACCATGAAATGTTGAAATCCAGAAAAAACTATTATGAAAATGTGTCCGTGGGTATGCTAGCTTCTGCTTTGCTTAATATCTCGAGAACGGGTTGATGTAGAAGCTTGAAATTTGATAGGATTTTTTCTACGTATTATTCATTGATTTAAAAAAAAAAATTTATCCAGGAGATGTGCAGATAGAGATTTTCATAAAATTGTCCGTAAGGCAATAATCTCTATAAAAATTATCCTAACAGAAAATTTTCTGATTTTTTAAAACTTTTTGGCTATTTGCAAAAACATTTGTTTTTTTTTTTTTTTTCAAAAACAATCCATTCTCTTTAATATTTCAAATTTACGAAGGGATGTTTCTATTTAACCATCCCTCAGATGCTTAATATTCATTTTGACAAATTTTACAAAAGTAATCAAGATGTTAAGGAAATTCTTATTACATTTTATATTTCCGAACAGATTTAATTAAACAATTGAATTCTGGTAATAATGGCTTCTGGATACTACACATTAATGCTAGTAACTTTTTTTATCCGTGACGAGATGGAAAGATGTTTAACGTATCATTAGCGCGACAAATTCTTCCTTACTTATTTATCTATAAATGATATTTGTTAAAAGATGTAGTAAAAAAACTATACTCTCTCCGTATTATTTAAAATATACAAATTTCAATCGGAGTTGGTTTGTACTAATCGACTGTAATGTAATATTTTATTATCAGTGTAAAATAGAAGAATTTCCTTATATACTATTTCCTTAATTATGAAATGAAATTAATATTCGGCTTCGCAAACAACACCTTCACTCTGTTCGCCAAAGGAACTGGCCTTGTAATAAACGTTACTGTAAAAAGCGACTCTTATTAGAGAATTTGTATTTAGAATTCTTTATGTGCGTCACATTCGCGCAAGAAAGACTGTAAGAGATATGTGAACTAACAAATTAATGTAAATTTTTCTCTTAAAAACAAAAAAGTAGGGGAATTATTATCTATATTTTACTAAAATTCGGCTCTGTATCCAGAGGCCTTCACTGCGCCAGTTTACCGATTCACGTATGAAAACCGAAGTTGAGTAACATCATGTATTTTTATTAGTAAGTAATAATTTATTCATATTTTGCGTTTCGTAATTATAAAAAAATCCGGCTTTATAAAAACAATCGATTAATTTTCGTCTAAGTTCGGAATTATCTAACAAAAATGGTTACAAACATCAAAAAAGTTGGCGACGGATGATAATTCTAATGAGTTTTTAAATATTTTATGCGATTTCGAATATAACTTCACCTCTCTTTTGACAAATTTGAGAATTTCTAAGTTTCTTTTTATCTATTTATTATCTTGTGTAATAAAACAAGCCCTAGATTGATATTTTTTTTTATTGATTGAATATGTAGTAATAAAAAAAAAAAAAATTGAACTCTGTGATACAGTTTTTATTTATCTTAAGACATAGTTAAAATACCTTAGACAGTAATTTCTAAATAAAAAATATAATAAAATATCTTTCCTATCCTTATATGCGATAAACTTGAAAACTTTTCCCTGGATAATTCCTCACTGAGAAAATGTAATTTAAAAAATATTATGTAGTAAAAAAATGTAATTCGATAATAAGAAACCATGTTGAAAAAAAAAATTATTTGATTAATTTCATTGAGTTTATAACTGACGATATTATTTTTTTATAATTTTCAGTACTTTTGTGCAAATTGCCGGTAAAAATATGATTAATTCTAATGTAAACTGAATTGAATTTCAATAAATTTTACGTCCTATCGTTTTCAATCGCTTTTGCAGCCGTGTTCGGTGATCGGTGTCGGTGGTTTACACTGTAGAAAAAGCGACAAGAGGTAACAACAGCATAAGTCGGAAATCGATTGCAAACATTATGATTAAAATTAAAATCAAAATTACAATAAACTCGGCTCTGTTTATCAATCAGAATAAATAGTTCTGTAAAACAGTTTTAAAAGCTAACGCACATAATGCGTAAAAAAAAAAGTTAAGATTAATTTTGGCTAATCTTCTTGTACATCGCATCTCTCAATATCTATAAACTAAAAGGAGGCGCCAACCGTCGGGGACAGTTTTGGTCGTACCTCGATCCCCTAACTCATTCGACTTAGAAGTCATAACGGTGTTCGCCTTTTTCCTCGGAAGATCCGTTTTCCTTTTGATGTTAAACCATGATTATAGATGAATCATGATTATTAAACCGATTATAAACTAATGCATATTCATTTCTAAAATTCATTTTCACAAAGCAGGAAGAACCGGACAAAGTTTCGACGGTAATTTCAGTCGGTACTATGGAAATAACAAATTTATTACATCCAGACATTCGTATTACGCCCAGCTCTCGTTTCGATTAAAATATTGCGCCCGATCGTAGACTCTAAGAATTCTGCAAGAAATATTACTTAAACTGTATGCTTTTCGATAATGCCCGCCTCTTAAACATTTGATCAGAGAATTCTCATGAAATTTCTAATATTTTCCAAGCTCCATCGTCTCTATTCGTGGTTGTATTCAAACGCACGATGTTCTCTCTCTTCAGACAAGGAATTTTTCTCATTCAATAACTATTCTCCTATTTCTTAACTACTGATAAAATTTCCCATTATCTGTTGAACAATTGTCGGTTTTTCAGTCAAGCTTCCATCATTCCCTGTTCTGTAACCTTAGCGACTATTATAATCCAGCCAAGCCATGATTTTTTATCTTTTTACATTGTAAATATCCTTACGAGTGGGTGACTTTGGAGCATTTATGATAAAACTCATAGCTACCGCATCAAATTTCACGATTAAAATTAAATCTTTCTTGAGATATATATAAATCTACACCGGAACAGACATGAAATTCATACAGGTATGAAGGAATTTTGTAAACCATATTTTACTATTTTTTTAATTCGGGAACGTTTTAATGTGTGAAGAGTATGTGAATCCGAGAAGGTTCACTTATTTTACCGATAGGAATATTTTATCGGGAAAATTGAAATACAGATTTTTATAATAAATGTTTCCAATCCGCATAAAAATTACAAGTTTTCTTAGTTGTATACCAATATCTGCTTTTATAAATTAGAATTCAATCGTGGTAATTCGAATGCTTTTGAAAAAAAATGTTTTGCTTATCTTGAAAAATGCAATCCGTTTTATACGAATCGCATTCTTTTGTTGGAATATTTAGGCTAGATATTACGACAAATGAAGCTCTGGGTATGTAATTTATAAAGGTTGTCGGATTTTTACATTTTTTTTGTATTTATTTTTCTACAAGGCTGAACTTTACATATAAATTATTGATGGGAATTTATCGTGTTTGAATTATTTGAATTTATCGTGTTTTTTCATCATTCCACGATTAAAATTTTTACATCTCCGAATCTTTTCAAAACCAACCATTCTTTTGTAGAATCTTCTAGAAAAAAAAACCAGTTAGTTTAAAATTTAAGAGGAAATAATAATAATACAGTTTATATTAAAGTTATACAAATGAAAAAAAACCGGATGATTATGTTATAATGCCAATGGATGTCGGACCCCTGCTATCTTCTACTTCATTCTTTTGAGGTTAATGACCTTTAACATATATATATGTTGTATAAACCTCTATTATTTGCTCTCAGTATAATTTTTAATATATAGATAGATAAATAATTTGCATGTGAGTGAAAGAATAAGACCAAGGGGTAAATATAAGATGTATCTTTATACGTTTAATTTTTATATTAAGCTGAAGTATTCTTTCTTCGCACGGGCAAACAGCTGAATTTTTAAGCTTTAAAAATTAGAACGAAAACCTTTTTTATTAAATTTTATCCTATTAAGAAAGGAACTTCCATAAAATTTTCATCGAATTTCTTAATTATTATGCGAGTCGAAATGTAAGAAATATGTACCGGAATCAAAAGTTTCTTTATCCTTGCTCATCCCTTAGAACCAGTTAGCAAAAAAAAAAGAAAAAAACTATAGCTGTTACAATTTTTAAGTTACTTTTAGAGTCGAATGTCTGCTTTAATCGCTACTGTACAACAAGATATATTATAACCAACGTACAGTAACTAATATAATCCATTCTTAACTCGGCTTTATTCTTTTAAAAGGAAAGGTATACGTTGAATTTATTATTTTCGCTGAATTTCAAACTTTTATCTAACAGATGAGAAAGATATTAGGATGTTACTGAACATTTTAGGGGAATGAAAATTCATTATACTCTAAGTAAATATTAGATCATTTTTAGAGTAAATGTTCATGATGTATTTCATTGTTACATTTCAACCGTATACGCTTATTTAAAAAAAAAAAAAATCATTTATAACATTTTTAAGGATGATACACGAAAATGTTTTTTATCGATCGCTTACCGACTTGTGGGAACTTCTCTTCTAAGTTACAAATTACCATCTGTTTTGATCTCGGAACTCTTTCTCATCCCTTAATTAATCTAATTCTTTAGTGTTGTTAATGAAATTATATTTTTGAGTTTTCATAACTTGCAAATGAAAAGAAATAATCAAATGAAACAAATTCGACATAAAAGTACATTTTTTTTTTGTTAAAAAAATTTATTTTTTCCATTTAGTTACCATTAAAAGTTGTACATTTCTCATTTGAGTGAACCAGTTTTCTTATTCTGTCAATGAATAAAACTAGAGATCTTTCTTTAATCCACAACTCATTGCAGCCTTCAGTTTTCGTGTTGAAATGCAATACACTTAATATCCCAATTTAATTGCAGAAAGAAGTAAAAATCACAGAGCACCAAATCTTGTGAGTGTAGAGGGTGTGGAATAGGTTCAGATTTCAATTTCATAAGAATCTCAGTAAGTTCACACGATGTATGTGGCCGAGAATTATGGAATTGCAGAATAATCGGTTCCTGGATTTTCAAACACGACTTTTCTATGTATCACACAGAATTTATAGTTAACCCTGCTGCCTGGTAGTCAAGCCACGTATACGTGTTGGAATCCCAGAACACCGTCAAGACAATTTTTTTGTAGAGGGTTGTGTTTTGAACTTTTTCTTTATTGTGACTAACCATAATGCGGGTATTTCATGCTTTGCCGTTTTTCTTCTGGTCGTAATTCTGCACTTGAGTTTCGTCTCCCGTCATAATATTGAAAGGGAAAACATCTTCTTCGTCTGATAACGTTTCACAATATCTCTTCGTTGTTGTATGTTCTTTTCTGTGTTGTTGCGTAGCACTCACCGCAAACAGATTTTACGGCATCCCAGTTGTGCAATAATGCGTTTAATTCATTGTCTAGATATTCCTATCTGCATGACAACACGATTCTACGTGACACGACTATTATTTTGAGTCACCATTAGTTGACGTGCTAGTGTTCAACTTTATCCGCTGTTAAAAATTCAGTCACTGCAAGTTGTGTTAAGCATATTTGCAAATAATTGGCGTACTTTGGTTTCAGCCGTTGCCTCAATATCAATGGCAACTGACAGAAAAAAATGAGAGGGCATAGCTCAACGAGTTTTGTAATATTAATACAGGAGCCCCTAAATAATCCGAACCCTGGGAAATCCGTAATATCGGATAATCCGAACTCAAATTAGAAAATTAAAATAAAAGATAATTTTACATTAGGTATTTTCCAAATCCACAAGAACTCATAGGTTTGCCGTGTGTTTATCACGTCCCTTTCTACATTGATTTTTTGATTAGGTTTATGATTGTTGATGACTCATGGTTATTTATAGCACAGTACAGTAATAAATTCTCCCTCCTTAGAATCTGTTACGAATTCCATACCGTAGCAGATAAAAATGTTTTATCTTATTCCGATGTGATTTAATTTAGTAAAAAAATAGAAAACGTTGTAGAACTTACTAGATCTGATAACCTTAAACCAAAAATAAAAATAAAAAAAGAAGATATTACGAACTGGATTAACGTAAACACGAAAGAATGTTTCCAACTTAAATCCGACAATGACATTATTACAGCAGTACGACAAGGATTAGATAAAAATGTTGAAAATGATGGTGATGATGATGATGAAATTGAGGTAAGAGCGAAGAACGTAAAGCATGAAGATGCAGTAAAATATTTTAACACTTGTATTCAGTGGGCAACGGAGAATAACATTCCACCGTAAAAATTAGCTTTACTGGCTCAAATACGTAAAGACCCAGTTGAAAAATCTCTAACTTCACTGAGACAGACAAAAATCACTGTCTTTTTAAAAAACAATAAAATCCATTTTTACATCCCAACCCCCTTTGGGGAAGACACCAACCAAGTGGCGATTCCGGCCGCAACACCACCCCTCCCGTTCATAGCCCTGATAGGCTTTACCGAGAGTCGTCTGAATGACCTTCTTACTGATTACATATCTCAGTTATCAGCCAGGCCTCGGTCGGGATGCCCCCGATGCAAATGCCACGGTCGACATTTAGCATCAGAGTAAAGTACCTCAGCAGCAATCGCCCTCGCCGTAGCCGTAGGTCGACCTACACGTAGCCCTATAGCTAAATAACCGCAACGCGGAAGCACGAAACTCCGCGCCTATTCTAATTAA
>JAAAKQ030498903.1:7167-20634 GCA_010016005.3 Zanna intricata | reverse complement strand
GTGACGTGTTATTTAACGGGAGGAACTGAAAACCGGGCGAAATCTTTCGCTAGTCATAACTCGCTAACAAAACGTTTTCAGGCATATGTTTATTGGAAACTTTTTTCTTATTTATAGATATAGAATCCATTTCCGAGAGATTGCCATGCAGTTTTGATACACTCTGTATGTTATATAGCCAAATATATGTGCTGGATTTCAAATCTTTTATTTAACACATTTTCAAGATCTAAGACAAAAACTGTTCAGATATTATTATTTAATATCATGTTTATTTTATATTGATTTATTAAAATTATCAGATTTTCTCATTGTGCAATTTTATATAGTTTTATCTTTTGCTAACCCATAATATAACATTAAGATGTAAGATGTAGTCTTCTGAAAATTGCAAAAATTGTCACCATATATTAATTAACCAGATTCAGCATAAATGCAGATGTAACCACCTTAAGAACATTGGCCTTTTGCATTAATTTATTCTGCTGAATTCTGTGCTCTGGTTTATCCAAATTTAAAAAATACAGCTTGCGTTCCAGTTGAACAATATGATTGTAACTTACAGTATAACTTAAAATCTACACCCTCACCAAATATCATCCAGCAACAGCCACCAAGGTTTTCTGAGTAAAAAACATAAAAATTGTTTGTTGAACTCTTCTCTACAATTTCATACAAAATTGAATCTATAATTATAAATGTGAATAAACAATGTATTCCCACTTACTAACAACATTTTATGATGTATTATCCAAGCGCTTTCAGAGTAATTGCTCCATCTTAAGGATTATTTAAAACTATAAATTTGTAACCATGTATTATATAGTATACGTGTAAAATTAAAATTGTTATTTTCATAGCAGTCAGTTGTCATTAATTAAAATTAAGTTTTACATTAAGTAAAATAAAACGTCATTTCAGTAGGATGTTTACCACTGTTATGAGATATGAATTGAAGTATTACTAACTTATCAATTAATAATTATTGTATAATTTGTGTTAATAAAATATCATTATCAAATTTGATGTATTCATTAATTTACCATTATTGAAAGATTGTTCTTTATTAATTTTAGTTATACATCTAATATGCTCTTTAATTCTGATTGAAAGTAAGCAATTTGTCATTCCAATATATTTCAGATCAGTTTTCAC
Organism: Zanna intricata; assembly: GCA_010016005.3. Classification (NCBI taxonomy): domain Eukaryota; kingdom Metazoa; phylum Arthropoda; class Insecta; order Hemiptera; family Fulgoridae; genus Zanna; species Zanna intricata. Next base: position 19,479 of record JAAAKQ030498903.1, on the reverse strand, counting down.
AATTAAGACTCTACACTCCTTGTTTTGATCTGAAATATATTGAAATGACAAATCGCTCATTTTCAGTCTGAATTAAAGAGCATATTAGATGCATAACTAAAAATAATAAAGAACAATCTAATTTTGCTAAACACATTCTAGAAAATGGACATAATTATAACCCAGACAAATTTTTAAAAATATTAGAGTACACTAACAATTATCATAAAACTAGCATATTGGAAAAGTTATGTATATATTTGAATAATGGTAAATTAATGAACGAACATATCAAATTTGATAATGATATTGTATTAAAATAAATTATACAATAATTATTAATTGGCAGGTTGGTAATACTTCATTTCATATCTCATAACAGTCATAATACTCAACATACTACTGACATTTTAACTTAACGTATAACTTATTTTAATTAATGACTGACTGCTAAGAAAATAAAAATTTTAATTTTAATCATACATATAATAATATGTGCACGGATACAAATTCATTGTTTTAAATAATTCCTGAAGATGGAGTAATTACTCTAAAAGCTCTAGGATAATACATCATAAAAATATTGTTGGTAAGTGGAAATATATTGTTATATAAATTATAATAATACCAATGATGCCATGTTTAGAAAATTAAATTAAAAACATTTTTATTCCTTTTTTTTTAAGTTTTGAAGTAGGAAGACTATTGTATTTCTTAAATGGAAACTTATATCACAGCCTCTTGTTCCACAAAGTATGGACATCTTAGTAAATAGAATCTTTGAAAATGGAATTTGAAGTAAGATAAAATTGCAGTGGCAACACCATATTTAATGCCAGTTGCAGATATATTTATTAAAAAATATTGGGTGCAGTTGTCATTTATTATTAATTAATTTCTCAATCAGCAGGTACCATTTATATATATATATTTTTTTTTATGTATTTAAAATTAATAAAACCATATTTAATACATTACAATTAATGTATTTATGTTATAGCTTCCACTGAAATCCAAACTTGAATGAGCAAAACTGATGATCTTACCAGAGTTTTAAATGTATAAAGAAAGAATGTATTTAAAAAAAAGTGCAAATGATCAAGAATGATAAGAATGATCAAAAATATATTGTGAAAAGCATATTTATAGATGATCCTTATTAAGAAATTCTCATTTGCCTTTATGATGCTATTCACTAAAAAAAAACGTGTATTGGAATAGAGTAAATGGAAATTACATTGGTATGTTATTCCTCATAATTAATCAGAACCCTCACCAGAAAGAAAATATTATTACTCTAAAAAATATAAATAATTGTCTGTAAAGTTATATTGACAGATAGTGCTAGTGTGGATAGACAGCCAGTTATTTCATATGAACAAAATTTATTTCTTGAACACACTTTGATCTTCATATCCTACTAACCCATTCCACTTGAGGGTAATAAATGTGTGTATGCTTTTTATGACTAGCAAATATCCTTTATACCATTTTTATGTAATTTTTTTTTTATGTTACGGATTCTCAAGCTGCATCCAAGATCTGGTTATACTTTAGAAAGATAAACCTAAGTCTAAAATGATCTTAATTTATCACCTAGCTTTCAATGCCGTAAATCATCGTGTCCTTTATTACGTTTATACTTTAGCTGGGAGGTTGTCTGTGTACAGTTTAAAATAAGCTATAAAAATTGCCATATTGTTATTGCAGTGTTCAATATAAGAGAACTGTAATTTATTTTCATTACATTACACTTTTACTATGTTTTAATTACACAATTATGTGCAGACTTTCTGCGGAAATTTTTGCAAAGAGTTGGTGAATTACAATCCCATGAGAATACTAATAATGTTGGACAAGAAGTTTATAAAGACACTTTGGGTAAATATCATCCGTGGTTAGTTAGAAAAGGAGCAGCTATGGCCATGTATGTTCTTCCTACTAGAGAGGTTCTTCTTAAGAGAGTAAGTATCTGTACTTACATTGTGTGTGTATGTGTGCATGCATGTGTGTGTATATATGTGTGTGCATGCATGCGTGCGTGCGTGTGTGTGTGTGTGTGGTGAGTGCATGTGTGTGTGCATGGGACATGTGCTTTTACATAAAGGCTTGACTATAAAGTTACTTAGAAAAAAGATACTAAATTGCAATTGTATAGTGTCATCCACTTTGGTGCTGTGTAGCAGCATTTTAAGAATTTTGTCATACTGCCTATAAGCTGGTGTGATTTTTAGTTTTGCTTTTATGTTTGCATGAATGAAGTTGTTAAATTAAGTTTTTTACGGTAATTTTCTTGATGAAAAAGATGAAAGGTGCTGAACACATTCACAGTATGTTTATGTTAAATTTTATTTTAAATTGGAGAAATTTTAACTAAAACTTTTTAAATGTTACGGGGAACAACATATGAGTTATGATTATATTATAAATGGTCTAATTTTTTAGAATTGAGCAAAATAAATTAAGGCAAATAGTTTAATGAAATATCTTATACTCACATACATTACTATACTAATATCTACTACTATACTAATGTCTTATACTCACATACACGTTGAGAAGAAGTAGTGTTTTGCCGATTGCGGATAGGTCATACGAGAGCCACTCACGGGTACCTGATGTCAGAAGAGAACCCACCACTGTGCGCAAGATGCGACTGCCGCTTAACTGTGTGTTATATCTTGATGGACTGCATATGTTATGTGGCCTTACGTCACAAATTTAAACTGCCTAGTAATTTTTGCTGCATCCTGGGCAACGATAAACAAGTGGTGGATCTAGTATTTACATTCCTACGACGTATACATATGTTTAATAATATTTAATACATATGTATTCGTAATTTATGTTTGAAATCCGTGAAGAGGCCCTTTACACCCCTCACGGATTGTGTTGAATATTTTTTGCCGTTTTTATTTGTATATCTTATAAAGATTTATGTGATATTAGTTTTAAGTTTTAGTGCAATTTTATGTGTTTTTTTTCTTCCCTTTTTTTTTAATTTTAAGTTTTAGGTAATATTTTAACTTAATCTAGTAGTAGTTTTTAATTTTTCATGTGATATTAGTATAAGTTTTAATTTGTTAGGCCTTTTACACCTGTTACAGATTTTTAAAGAAATTGTGATTGTGATATTAGTTTTAACTTTTGTTTACCATTTTTTAAATTTTAACCTCTTTTTAGCTATAATCATTTTAATTTTATCTGTGATATTAGTTGTAAGTTTTTTTTTTTAATAAAAGTAGTTTTTAAGTTTTTAATTTTAGTTTTCTATCATTAATTTTATTCCAGCCAATGATAATGTGAAGATGTTTTTCACCTTCAAAAAACACAAAAAAAAAAATTAAAATCAAAATGTTAAAAAATTTGATGCTATTATGAGGAAATACTGTTCATTAAGTTACATAAAATATCAGAAGTGGACATCTGTGAAAAATCTGTGTCATTTCATTTTGACTAAAAAACTGAACATTACACCAAAAGTTTTGCAACAACTGACAATGGGGAAACAAAAAGAAACCCCACTGCTGTCAATCTGGTGGTTTTATATATGTTATTTATAACTAAAGTTCTTTGAAAAATACCTTAACAGATTATGAAATTTGGATATTGAGTAATAATTTTTTTTCACACACTGACAACCGCCATTAGGCAATTGAACCGCCATTAGGTATTACTTCAGTGACACCTGAACGCTGTAGAAGCAGACTGTCCCACCGAAGACTGCCCATCGAGGTCTTCCCTGGATCATTGGAACATTCAAACTTTCTCTTCAGGCCAGCTGAAATGCCCCTCCTCAGGGGAGTTACCCTCCCCGGCCCTAACTGACAGGATTCGGATATGCCGTTCTCATGTCCTTCACCTCCCATGCTGGCCTCCGTGGTGTGAGTGAAGGTCTCCTTAGCGTCTCGGCCTTTCATCTGGAGGTCCCGGGTTCAAATCCCAATCAGGCATGGCATTTTTCACACACTTTACAATTCATTCATCTTATCCTCTGAAGATATACCTTATTGGTGGTTCCGGAGGTTAAATAACCTCCCACACATTCTCTCACACCTCGAGGGTCTCTCATGCCGTCATCAGGAGCACCTAACTCCCCTGCTGTTGCATGCGGGTGAGCCTAGGTGCCCTAGGCAAGAGAGCTGCTTCCCTGGCCCTGGATGTTGCCACATTTCGACTCCAGACTGGTTCTTTTTTTTTTTTACAATACCAAAAAAAAAAAATTAGTTCATCCCATGTCTCCATTAACAGAGTGAGTGAGTGAGCGTGCGCGCGCACGCGTGTGTGTGTGTATATATATATATTATTCTGCTATACAATATTTTCTCTGTAACTTTAAAGTATAGTTCTTCATCTTTTCACTATCTATTGTTTTATGTTTAATAGAGTTAAGAGATCATAATTATGGAAAAAACTATTTTTGTAATTACTGTTCATTGTTTATATATAGAAAGCCTTATTGATAATTTTGATCTTGCATTAGACTATAATAATATTTACTTAACTTTTTTCTTTCATTTGTATAGCATATTCACTGATTTATCTACTACTGTACTATTGAATTTGATAAATCTTGATCAGATGTAAGAATCATAACTTATTAACAGATATTGAAATATAAAAGTTATTGTATCATAATTTATTGCTGCTTATTTATTTTGTTTAGAATGTGATTATTTTATATATATAAGTATTATATATATATATATGTCTATCAGAAAAATGATTTCATTAAAAAATGTCTGTTCATTACAGAACAAAAGCTCATTTACTGAAGTGCATTATGCTTCATTTTCAGTGTGTTGCTGTAGTTATTAAAATGTTGGAGAAGTTTTTATTTACAAGATTCTTCCTTCCCTACTAATTACACCTGTGTTTGTGTTTTATAGTATTTATAATGTTTGTGTTTTATAAACTAGAAGATGTATTTAGTCATAAATAAAATTAGCTGTAAGCTCTTTAAGATAAATGTGTACATTTGAATTGTTTTATAAGTTTATAGAAAAAAAATTTAATGATAGAATAATTACATTTGTATTAAGTCTAAACCTTCAGTTCAGTATGCTTTTGTTCTTTTCAGGACAGTAAGATATTATAATTTATTATTAGATATATCTAATTTAATAGAATTTAAAAGATATAATTTCAACTTTGCAGAAGAAAATAATCAATTGAGAAACTGTAACATCCTATATTCCATAAATTGATTGAAATTGATTAGGACAGGAATAGGAGGTCTGCCTTTAATCAGTAGGCATGTTATTTGTTAGTTTGGTTTTTTGACACTCTGGGTAGGAATCAAGACTCCTATCTAGAGTACACTGAGGTCCCAATATTCTCTTGCAAATAAGTGTTTTTTCTGATGGCTCCTAAAGGATGCCAGCACGTGCTACAGATGAAACTACTAGGGCTGTCTGATTCCCATGGTTCTTAATCTTAGAAAGAGGGAATGAATGATGAGGAAAATGACAATCAACCTATGTAGGGGAGGATGCCTGAGATCGGGTAATTTATTGTCTTCTCCAGAATCATAATATCCTTCATTGGTATTTTCCTTTACAAATAATTAATTATAGGATATATATTGAGTAATTCCATTATACGTAACACGTACACATACATGTGTGTCTACAACAAAAATTAAGATATCGTTAAAAGGTACATTTGTGTTATTTTTTGTGTCATGTTATTTAACATTGTTGACACAGAATTACTATTTATAATAATATATTGTTGTACCAGAACGATTAGAAATAATCAATACTAGTAACTAAATCAATAGAAATTTACAGCCACTTTAGTTAAAAAAAAGGAATCCTGACCCCCATAGGGGAAGACACCTTTCTTGTGGCACTTTTGGTCACCATGACAACCCCTCCATACCTAGCCTTTATGGGCTTTACCAGAGGTCATCTTTAAAACCTCAGCAAAAGGCATTTCTCAGCCTTGTTCTTGCCTCAATCAGGATGCCACCAATGCGAACGTCATGTGTGACATTCCCATTGGGTACTACTATCATTAAGAAAATCCAACTTAACACATCTAAAATAATTCTCAAACAAGAATGAATAACAAAGAATACAAGAACAATAAACTTAAGTCGTGAATACAAAACAACAAAAACAGAAACAGAAAACGGGAAAGCCCAAGCACACCCTAGAGATCTCTCAGCAATTTCCAAGTAATTTATGAATTTCTCCACTATGACCCATTCGGCCTGGTTTCTCCAATTAACATGGAGATCTAATGCCGACCTGATAATATCAAGCTGACAAATAGTCTTTGGGCATAAGAACTCGTACGTGGAGCATTCATACAAAACATGATAAACATGATCCTACTGTCCGCATTCTGGATACATTCCTGAGTCCACCATGCTGAACCTCCGCAGCCTGTGCTAAAAGCGCTGTGCTCAGAAAGATATTGCATCACGTATTTGTTCAACAGTGAGAAAAAAGTAATAAAATATTTCTTTCTCAGATGTTAAATAGGGGGAAGATAATTTCAATTGTATAAAACTTAGCCATATAGTTCTAAATGAAAATATGTTCATCAAAGTTAAAACAAAAATTTTTACAAAGGTCCAACACAAAATCATCAGCTTTAAATTATTATAGATGGTATTTTCATTTCATCTCAGTTTCTACAATAATTGGCATCTAAGATTACAAAGAAAATAATAAGATCAAATGTGATCACCAAGCTAGCCTGTTGTTGACTTAAATATTGACTGTTGCTGTTTGGATGAAATATGCAAATTACTATTTTTATGATATATAATGATTTATAATATTATAAAAAAATGTTATGATTATTTTTTGCTTTTAGACAATATCACTATGAAGGTTTAAATAAATTAAACTTTTGGGAAAAGGATTTGTTACTACCTACGAGTTCAAAAAATAATTATTTTTTCCATTATTTGTTTTCTTGTCTACAAATTGTCTTATATTTCTAATTTGAAATAAAGTTATCTAATGTAGGCAACACATGACTTCCTTGTACACCTATTAAATTACATAAAAACATTTTTTTTTAAATGAAAAGTATATAACATTTTATTTCATTAATAACGAAGTTTTTTTTAAATTTTTTTTGTTGTTATTATTGAATTATTATTTATTGTGAACATATTTTTACAATCAGAGGTTAATAATTTATTAATAAATCAATATATTTAAATTTAAAAAAATAAGAGATGAAGTTTGATGAGAACCGATGTACATTCCCTTGTAAGTCCCAAATATTCTATTAATTAAAGTTTTTTATGTGGCTATAACTCCTCTACAACCAATGAAAATAAGTACCACTTATGATATATCATTGGAAAGTTCCAATGAGGGCTTATTATTGCAGTTAAGAAAAAGTCCAAAATCAGAATTTTTTTGGATTTTGAGCTTTTTTGGACACTTTTGGTTCAGTTGATTGCACTGAAAAGGAGATGTGGACACTTAGATGTTACAACAGTTCTAAATTCAAAATTTCAACATTCTCTGGGTGGTAATTTTTGAGTTATGCAAGATAAATATATACAGACATCATGCCGAAACTAGTTAAAATGGATTCAGGGATGGTCAAAATGGATATTTCTGTTGAAATCTAAAAACTGAAATTTTTCGCGATCACAATACTTTCTTTATTTTGTATAAGGAAGGAAAAAAAATTATTTTGCTTATTATGACAAATATAAAGTTAACAGGATCACTCATTGTAAATTTTTAATTTACTCTTAGATTTTTATAGGATTATTTGTAAATTAAAATTTAAAAATTTATCATTAAGATTTTAAGAAGTTAAGATTTTGTTAACATGATATCAAGTAGGTAAGACTGTTTAAAAGAATTAGTTTAATTCTATTATCAGAATATAACTTAGGAAAGAACCTTACAAATTTTTTATTTTTAAACTTGTTTTAGACTTCCTGACTAGATAACATCGCCGTGTGAAATAATTTGATTTATAATGTAATTGTTAAGTTCATACATATGTCCAAATTACATTTTGTAAACTTTATTAAATTCCAACTATATATCAAGTTAGCTAGAAATTTTAATCTATACAAACAATTGATAGTACCTGGTTTAGATTTAATTTTCTCAACAATAACACCATTGGTATTGATGTAATTTATAAAAACAATACATTTCCACTTACTAATAATTTTTTTTGATGTATTTTCAAAGCGCTTTCATATTCAGTACTCCATCTTCAGGGATTATTTAAATTATGAATTTGTATCCATGCATATATGTTATATGTGCAATTATAATTAAAATTAAAATTGTTATTTTCATAACAGGATGTTACGACTCCTTATCTAGATAACAATCATAAACATACTATTGACATGATATTTTATTTTACTTTATGTTTAACTTATTTTAATTAATGACTACCAATTGTTATGAAAATAACAATTTTAATATTAATTATTATCATACATACATCATAATCACATTATCAGTACATACATACATATATACATATATGTAGTCATACATACACATAATCAATACATATAACACTTTATGCATCGATACAAATTCATAGTTTTGCCGGTCTCTGTGGCGCGAGTGGTAGCGTCTCGGGCTTTCATCCGGTAGTTTGAATTCTGGTCAGGCATGGCATTTTTCACACACACTACAATTCATTCATCTCATCTTCTGAAGATATACCTTTACGGTGGTTCTGCAGGTTAAAGAAAAAAAAAAATTCATAGTTTTAAATAATCTGTGAAGATGGAATAATGACTCTGAAAATGCTTGGATAATACATCATAAAAAAAAATTATTGTTAGTGGAAATATATTATTTATACAAATTGACAGTACATTTTTTAATATCTTATAATTTGTAGTTAATTCTCTAACAGTTTAATTAATTTGTTCCATTCAATTTATTCAAGGGTGAAAATTAGAAAATAACAGGACTGATTTTTTGTGAGATAAACAGCACAAGCCTCAACGTCAAATGCCGGTCGAAAACATTGAAAAAATAGACAATCTCATCCATTTTGAATGTTTGAAGATCAAACTATGAATAAGGAATAATAACTTGAGGTTCTAACTATTCTCTGTGAACAAGTAAGAAGAAAGTGACCTGAGTTGTGGAAGAACAAATCATGGATTCTTCATCAGGACAATGCTCCAGGTCATACTGCACTGATTGTTAAGTCGTTTTTGGCTAAGCACAGTATCCCTGTGCTGGAATATCCACCCTACTCACCAAACCTAGCGCTGTGTGACTTTTAAATGTTCCCGAAAGTGAAGGAAGCGTTGAAAGGAATTAGGTTTGAGACAGTTGAAGCTGTAAAAGATAAAGCAACTGTTGCTTTTTCTTTGAACGTGATTTCAGAAATGACTGAAACACTGTTTTGAACCTTGGAAAATTTGAATGGAGTGGTGTAGGGATCATAGAAGGGAGTATATTGAAGCGGATAATGTGAAAGTTGTTAAGGGAAAAAAAATGTTACAGCAAATATCCCGTTATTTTCTAGTCACACCTCATATATGTTTATTGTGGTTATTAGCCAGTAATTAATTAATTGAAATGGTATACAGGACAGTTAGTTCATCCTGTGTTTAACTTGAAGAGACCTATTGGAATTAATTCATTAAATATAAGTTGTATTATTATCATTCTATCTATATTTCACATCTTTCAAAACTTTACTCTTTATTCAAGACAATTTTTAGTTTAAGAAATTCACAACTACTAATCTATTTGTGTATTAAAACGACATATTTAAATTATTAAGTACTCTTCTTCCTAATATCTACTACAATAATTATTTTAATTTTTTTCCCTAGGTTTGTGGAGAAAATTCAGATTCAGCACTGGAATGTTTGCCATCTATGTTGGAGGCCACAAATGAAGTTTACAATAGAACAGAAGCCTACTTTCTACTTAAAAACTTGCTCAATTTACCTTGAAAGTTAGTGTTTATTATCATTTATGTTTGGCATTTTAAAATAAATTTGAAGCTCAGTATTATTATTATTATTATTGGTTGTCTTCAGTTATAGAATATTTAAGTAAAATATGTAAGTAAAAATTTATTTTTTGTGACAGAGACTTTGTTAACAATACGTAAAATATATTTTTAACTCTTAATTTTTAAGTTTAATTAATAACAAAAAAAAATATATTTATACAATTATAAATTTTATATTTGAATATTATGTGTAGCTAAATAGCATTTACATATTTATCACAAATGGTATAATGAACCCTGGCAACTTCCTTCTTATTTTATTTAAATGTAATAATGTTATGTAGTTTATAATGTGATTATAATTTTTCATTTCATATTGTGGTATAATTTAATATTTTAACTATATGAGTAGCTTTTATCTTTATTTTTATTGTTTTTGTAATTTATTGTTTTTATTGTGAACAGTTTCTCTTAATTATTGACATATAGTGAAAACATGTTAATTATGATTCCTATTTTTTCTGTCATTTGAATGTTATGTTCCTAAAAAAAACTGATAAATAAATGATTTAATCAAACTAAAGAAGAATGATTATTCAAAATAAAATAATGAGAAGTTTTTTATTTGATAATGCCATTTTGACATCAACACTAACATAAAAGAAATTAAAAAAATATCTATACAGATGTTGTGTGTATCTATTTGCTTTTAAATGTATAAATCAAAAATTATTTATACATTTATATGTTTTTTGCTTAATTTTCCCCAGATCATAAATTTTTTTCAGCATAATTTTTCCCAAATGTAAATCTTTTTTAAAAAATTATAAAAAATCTTTTCTGAAATTATATTTTCATTTTGTTCAGCTGCCAAGTTGTCATGTATAATTTTACTTTAGAGAGTTATAAAAGCAGATTAGCTGTTTGATTGAGAGAGCATCACTTGAATGCTTATAAAGATGTATCACTCAAAAACATATATTCCCATCCAAAATCACTCTTTTTAGTTTTGAAAGTTTATTTTCAAAATACGTATGTAAATACACACTCAAGCCTGTGGAGACATTTCTGGGGAACAATTTGTCAAATATAAATCTAAGTACTTTATTTATTTTGTGTCAAAATGTGTATCGTTTTAATCTTCATTGAACAGTAATAATTATCTATGGAAAATTACATTTTTTTTCTTGGTTGGAATGGAAAAGTATCTATTTTCAAAATTTAGCTGATTCGTAACTTTAATGTCTTTGGTCTAATCCTTTGTCGTTCAGAATTGAATTTGGTTTTTTTTTAGATATTTAAAAGGTTTCATAGTTCTGAAGATGGGTGAAGTTGTATTTTAGGAAAACCTTATACATCTATTCACAGATATTTTTATTTTTTGAGGAAAATAGATTTTTGTTGCAGTGTACATTTAAGCTGTCTATGCAAAATCAAGTTGCCTATCCAGACCTGTTGGAAGGATGGCTGCTTGCTGCCTTGGTTGGGCATTATGTTTTATTCTGGGTAGATTACTTATCTCATTCACATATCATATCCCATTTATCACATTCATATCATCCTCATTCATCCTCTGAAGTAATACCTTATGGTAGTTTCGGAGGCTAAACAGATAAAGAGAGGTTAATTATCCCACATGACAGTTACTCTGAGAGTAGAATGTCCATCCACACCAATCCTCTTTTCCTCTTTAAATTCTAGCCCTATCATCTTTTACTTTTTAATTTTTATAAGTACAGATTTGATGTTATTAAGTTTATCCTAAGAATATTAGAACCTGTAGAATCTTGGGAAGTCAATCATTTATGCCCTTCAATTTTATTGCCATCTAGTATCTGCACAGTAAGCCTAATAATAAATTGTGTCTGTTAAGCCAGACCTTTTAATATCTCATAAGATAAAATATTTGTTTTGTGTTGTATAAAATTTTAATAGTAATAGTAAAATATTTCTAAATTTTTATTTACAATTCATAATTTTATTTAATACAACTATAGTATTTTTCTTTTCTCAAATATTCATTTTGTTTAGAGTTTTATACTGATTATTATTACATTTTGATTTAAAAAAAACCTCAGTATTAATTTGGCAATATTTCTCTCTAGCTAAATTGAGCGTCTTCGTATGAGGGTAAATGAAATATAAACAATAATTTATTTTTAAAAAAAATTTATTTATTGAAAAATAAAAGGCCAATATTATTTATTTTTCCATATAGTTTCCTGGTTTAGAAATATATTTTTCCCAGTGAGAAGGAAAATTTTTTTATCGCAGTATCGTAGAATGAAGCTGTTTATGTCAGGAATCAGTTGCGCATGAATCTCTCCACACTCTTATAATCTTCAAATTGTTGCTGTCCTAGAGCTTCTTCAAGTGGCTCAAACAAATAAAAATTGCAGG
>JAAAKQ030498892.1:0-20636 GCA_010016005.3 Zanna intricata | reverse complement strand
GAAAAATTGTACATATTTTGCCAATAAAAAATTTTCTGAGGTCAGTCCGGTTACTTATTATACAAACCCTGTATACACATGGAAAAAGCCAGGTGATACTGCAATCATTCCGGAGATCCTGGGTTCGAATCCCAGTCAGGCATGGCATTTTCATACACGCTACATATCATCCACCTCTATCCTCTGATGTAATACTTAAAAAAAAAAAAAGGTGATACTGCAAGGTATCAGGTAGATTATATCATCTAAAAGATTCAGAAATCAACTCCTCGACTGCAAAGCATATCCTGGAGCAGACACTGATAGCGAACATAATTTTGTGATAATGAAATGTAGATTGGGATTTGAAAACCTGAAGAAAAGGTGTCAGATGAATTGGTGGAATTCAGAGAAGCTTGAGAAAGAGGAGGTAAAGAAGATTTTTGAGAAGAAAATCGCAGGAGATAGGTACAAAATATAGAATAAGAATGGGAGAGTGTTCAAAGGAAATTCTTAAATCAGCAGAAGCAAACTTAAGAAGAACAAAGAGAACTGGTAGAAAACCTTGGATATCAGAGGATATTTTGCAGTTGATAGATGAACGCAGAAAGTATAAGAATGTTAGTGATAAAGAAGGTAAAAGAAACTATCGAAAATTAAAAAATACTATAAACAGGAACTGCAAATTTTCAAAAGAAAAGTGGAATAGTAAAAAGTGTTCAGAAGTGGAAAGAAAAATGATTAGTAAAATAGATGGAGCATACAGGAAAGTCAAGAAAATTTTTTATGTACCTAAATTAAAATTTAATAACATGTTAAATAAAGATGGTACACAGATTTGTATAATATATGAAAGAAAAAATTGATAGGTGGGTCGAATATACTGAAGAGTAATATGGAGAAGATGAATTAACAGCTGTTATTTTAGAGCAAGAAGAGGATGAAAAGGGAGATAAATACTGAGACCTGAATTTAATAGAGCATCTAAACATTTGAATGTCAGAAAGGCTCCTGGGGTAGATGGGAAACCTGCAGAATTACTGCACAGTGCAGGCGAGGAAGCTTTAGATCAATTATACAGACTGGTGTGCAATATTTGCAAAAAAGGGGAAGTTCTGTCAGACTTCAAAAAAAGTGTTATTATCATGATTCCAAAGAAAGCAGGAGCAGAAAAATGTGATGAATACAGAACAATTACCTTAACTACTCACACATAAAAAATCTCAACTAGAATTCTGTACAACAGAATTGGGAAGAAGTGTTAGAAGAGTGATTTGTTTTCAGGAAAAGTATAGGGACAAGAGAAACAATTTTAGTGCTCAGATTAATAGTAGAAGGAACATTAAAGAAAAACAAACATACATAGCATTTAAATACTTCGAGAAGGTATTTGATAACATGGACTGAGATGTTCAGCATTTTAAAACATTTAAGGTTCAATTATAGAGATAGAAGAACAAATGCTAACATTTACAAAACCAAACTGTAACAATAATAAATGAAGAACATAAGAAAAAAATGTAATAAAAAAGGGAGTCCAAAAAGTTATCCCTGTTACTTTTTAAAATCTGTACATAGAACTAATAATGTTAAAGAACAATTCTGGAATAGTTGCTTTGATATTGGAGGGACAAGTAGATGGGAAAAATTGTGCAGGCAGGCAATGTTTGAAATATGTAAAACAAATTGTTAGAGATGTAGGATGTAGGGGGTACACAGAAATGAAATGACTGGCACCAGATAGGGAATCTTGGAGAGCTGCATCAAACCAGTCAAATGACTGAAGACAAAAAAACCAAATATTACATTCAGGAGGATATTCTGATAAAAATTCTACAAAAGTTGTTTTTCAAATTTTATGTTGATATATTTTTTTAACTAATCATTAGTTAATTCTGAGAGTAAATCAAGAAATAATTGTTACACAAACTAGAAGGATAGAACCCTATATGAACTTACAGTAGAATATTTCATTAGAGTTATTTTGTAGAAATTAATTGTTTCACAAAGACTTCTGCTGTTTCAGAATGGACTTGTAAGAATAATTAAAAACATAATAAAATCCTTTTCAGTTATAAATGTATTAGATGTGCCAATAGTTTAAAGATGTAATTAAATATTTGTATTATTTTTTACAAAGATCACTTTTGGAATTTGCTACAGTTATTTGTAATCTGCAATTTTAAATATGCAAAAACTTTTTTATAGTCATTTTACACATACCCGCTATAATTTGGAATCTGTTCTTAATTCTTTTACATCATCCACTTATTTATTTTAAAAGAAATGTTTAATGTCCTCAAGATAATACTCGTAACTAGCACTGATCCTTAATGTTCATGACTTTATATATATATATAAATATATATAGAGAGAGACAGAGAGAGAGAGAATTTATTAAATGTTAACCTCTCTTACTCATAGGAAGAGATACCTCTTTGAACAGTTTAAAGTTCATGCTAACACTATCTTTCTTGAAGTAAATTTTTATCTTATCTTATCTACATAAGCTGCTTGCATTACTTCACAGTGGACCACATGAGTCAAGTTTCAGTGGTTTGGGCTGTTTTTAAGTTAACTTCACAGTTTCAATTAAAATTGTCTAAAATAATGTTTTTTTTTTTACTTTTTATGCTCAACAGTTGTTTTTACTTTTATTTTATTAATATTGATAGAAGTACTTGTTTTGCAGTCCATTGTAAGTACTATTTATTTACAATTTAATTATTATTTCATCATTATCACTTTTTCATAATTTATTTGTATTTTTATTAAATATGATAGTTGAAAAATTTTAATGGCCATCTAGTTTTACATTTGAAGTACTTTTTTGCCAATGGTTTTTGAGCATTTGCTTGCTTTATTAATTACCTTTTTTGGTTTTTCCAGAATTTATATAAACTGAATTTTTATACACATAATTATCTTCCTCCTTAACATTGTCTACAACACCATCGCTGCTGTTATTGTCATCTCTATCATAATCATCGTCCTCAATATCATTGCTATTATCATCATCTGCTACCATTCCTTCATCAGTTGACTGAGAATTCTGTATAAAAAACACAGAAAATGCTCATCACACATTAAAATTTAAACTTGTTTTCAAATAAAGATTTTAAATTAAGTTTAGGTTTAATTTTAAATTTAGTCCGACTTAATTTACTTTTAAAAAGCTTAATATTATAATTTAAAAATTATTTTACAAATGAAGTAAAATTAAAAAATGTAAATAAATAACGTAATCATGACTGATACACAAATTTTAACGTAATAAAGTAAAAAGAACCGCAGAGATGTAACATTAACATTGTCTAAAATAACATCACTATCATCTCATTATCACGATCATCAACGAGTACAAAATATATTAAAAATATGATTAGTAGTAATAACATCGGTTATATACTAGTAATAGATTAATAAGATTTTGATGTTCCTATATTGACTTACCATCATATGTTATTCCTAGGAACACTATTGACGCTACATGACCGTTATTTATTTTCAGTCCGAGCAATACTTTCAAACATAAATTTCTACTTGTACAAAACTGTACACAATTAGTTTCGCTGTGCGTTTATCAATACGTGATCAGAACTTGCCTAGTTATTTGTATCAAAATTCAAACTTCCAGTCATTTCTGTCATACGTACCGTACAAAAATCTCATCAGAATACTAACAGCATTAGTGTTAACTAACTTTGATTATCAGCAACAACATTAAAAAAAGGAGATACCACAGAAATTATCTAAGGAAAATCTTTCTTTCTATTTACCTCAAATCTGATCATATTCTGCAACATTTCACAACAGACTTTTAAATTCTTTTTACAGGTATGTAATTTTTTACCTTTGATGACATACACATTACTAAAAAAAATAGAATATGTACATCAATGTCAATAAAATATAAATAAAAGACACACCTCCATGTTATTTTCGACCTCAACCTTTTTCTTCTTTACAAGTCCATCTTCAATTTCTATGGTCATATCTAAACTACCATTTACTGGAGCCGGATCTGTGTTAAAAATAATTCAAAGTTTATACACATACAAGGAAAAAAATATACAAGTATGTCAAACTTATAAATATTTATTTACAGGTTCTATCGTTTGTTTTATTATTAAGATCGATTTTAATAATTGCTTATCAAACGTATTATCTATAAATCGCTGTACAGGGTAGGATCAAAAAGTAGTAGGACTGAATTTCTACAGTGCAAACAGAGCGGTGGAGGGGAGTCGGACCACCTGAGCGTGGTAGTGTGGAGCCTTCCAAAGAGACTGATATTTTTTTCAGTCGCCTGCGAGGAAGCGGAGAGTAAGCACGCTGATTTCCGTGAACCTCTGTTAAAAAGTGTCATCGCGATCTGATAGATAAAAATCTTGAGCAGCGCTATGCCATCAAATTCTGCGTCAAACTCGGGAAAACCACTATGGAGACCATCAGAATGATTAAGAATGCCTACAGGGATGCTGCCATGAGCCGCTCAACAGTGTTAGAGTGGCATAAGCTGTTCTGGGAGGGGCAAGGGCAAAGAAAGCCAGAATGAGCAAGTCAAGAGTCAAATCCATGCTCATCAGCTTTTTTGACCATCGTGGTGTGATTCACAGGGAGTTCATACCCCCAGGACAGACTGTGAATGCCAGTTTTTACATGAACATGCTTAACAGGTTGCATAAACACATCCTCCGCGTGCAGCCAAACATCACTGATTCTTGCTAGCTTCACCACGACAACGCACTGTGCCACACGGTGCTGCTGCTGAGGGAGTTTCTGCCCAAGCACATGGTTGCCACATTACCTCACCCCCCTGATAGTCCAGATCTGGTACCGCCAGACTTCTTCTTTCCTCGGCTGAAGTGGGACCTCAAGGGAAAACGATACAGCTCTGTAGAAGACATCTAAGGGGCTGAGATGGCATCTTGGAAAGCGAGTTCCAGAAGGCATACGTGCAGTGGGAATCGCGTTATACCTGTTGTGTCAAAGCACAAGGGTGCTATTTCGAGGACTACTAAGGATTTATACGGATTAGTTCAATAAAAAAATTTTAATTAATTCAGTCCTACACTTTTTGATCCTACCCTGTATTCATTTTCTCTACATATCTACTTATATATTTTTTTTAATCTTCATTCAGTTTTTTTTAAATATCTTGGTTGTAACCATGGCTATCTTAATATGTTGGAATATGAATTTACGAGGTATATTTGGAAAGTTGGTCACAAGATGCTTGGAGCACTAGGGAAATTAGTTCTTAAAAAAGTTTGCACTCCTGCACTGTAGGCGGGTTCCCGAGCGAAAGAATGAGTGGTGAAACAAGTCAGTAGCTTGACCCACATCATCACAGTCACGTTTCTAAATGGACACCATCATTCCTAATCCCGCCAGGTGCGAAATGAGAGGCCTCATCCGCTATCTTTTATTGTTAAAAAACAGAAACCTGCGAATGTTCATCGTGAAGTTGTTGCTGCTTACAGTAATGTCATGTCATGTGAAAAAGTGGCAAAGTGGTGTAGAAGTTTTAAAGATGGCCGAACAAATGTTCATGATGAAAAACGGAGCGGGAGACCTTTGATAGTGGCGGATGAGTTTGTTTAAATATTGAAAAGTTGATTCCGAATGACCTCCGTCTGATGGTGGATGAACTCCATGAAATGTGTCCGGAAGTCAGCTGTACTGTGCTGTATGAAACAATCACAATCGTTTAAAATTTCGGAAGCTGTGCGCCCATTTGGGTACCGAAAATGCTAACCAATGAACACAAACAAAGCAAACCAAGTTCGTTCAGCAAGTGAGTTCCTCGACCGTTATGAAGAAGAAGGAAAAGGTTTTATTGACTCTATTGTGACAGAGGATGAGACATGGGTTGCTCACTACAGACCTGAGAGCAAAAGACAATCAATGCAATGGTGACATACTGATTCCCGGCTGCAAAATATTCAAAACACAGCAAAATGAAAAAAAAGTCATGACAACAGTGTTTTGGGACTACAAAGGAATATTGCTTATTGATTTTTTGCCAAGAGGAGAATTAATTAATGCCGATCGATACTGTGAGACACTTCAGAGACTTTGTCGAGCCATTCAAAACAAAAGGAGGGGACGGCTAACAAAAGGTGTTTGTTTTTTGCACAATAATGCTCGACCTCACACAGCAAGAAAAACAATCGGCCTTTTAACATCTTTTGGTTGGGATGTTTTAAACCATCCATCCCATAGTCCTGACCTTGCACCTTCTGATTTCTTCCTTTTCACTCGTCTAAAGGAGCATCTCAGTGGAAAACGATTTTCGCCCGATTTGGAGGTTAAAGACGCAGTCTACGAATGGTCGAGAGAGTTGGCGGCGGACAACTTCAACAAGGGTACAGAAGAATTGATTCCACGGCTAACTAAATGTAAAGAACTGAATGGTGACTATGTTGAAAACTAGTTATATACCTATATAACATTCCATGTAATGTTCAAAAATAAATTCACTTTTTTTGATGTTTAATATTTACTGTGACCTTATTTTCTGAATATCCCCTGTACTTTATGTAATCAAGGATGACTGAAAATATGATAACAGCAATATAATTCATAGATTTCTATTTACTTTAATGTTAATTCTACCATTTATTTTTTTAATATTTATGCCTATAAAAATTTATTGCACTATTTTCATCCGTTTCAAAATGTACTTTAAGTCATTGTTATAAGAGTTTAATTCGTCAAGTATTACTAAACATTCATACTCAAGTTGTAACTATACAAAAAAAAAAAGAATATTAACATATTCTTTCCTAAATAATATAATACTTTTGTAAATAAGTAATATAACGTACTTTAGTTTTCAAAATTAGTATATAAATTTAAAGCAAATGGCACTGACAGTAAACCAAAAGTTGTAAATATGAATTTATTGCTAATTTCAAAGTTATGTACACTGTGAATCATAGTAACAAAGTTTTTATAAAAATGAGGTCTTCATCCCATCTCTAAAAATTATTTAAATCATTCCGCATCAACTATTGCAACTATTTCACATCAACTATTCCGCATCTATTTATATTAATAATATAAGTGTAAAAACTTAATTATTTTGTGTTTTGAGTAATATCTTTCAAAATATTTACTAACCATTCTTTCATAAACATTTTTGAGCTGTACAGTTGTTTTTTTATTCCACAGATTCCCAATAATATCTACGCAACAAAATATTATGAAGTTGTTCTACAATCGGTTAGTAATCTAACTGGTTTACCTAGTGGTATTTTTGGAAGACTGATCGTTGAAGGGTTACTACATTTGAAAAGATATTCATTTATAGTAATTATTAAAATTTAGTATATTTCTGCATATTTAATGCAGAAATATACTAAAAAAAGATGAATGCATACTAGCCCTATAGGTTTACCAGAATTTACAAACAAAAAATTCAAAATGAGGAAGGGATATTGCAACTATTAAAAACCATGTAACAATGAAAATCTTAACGTGCAATTAAAAATTACTAACAAAAAATTAAAAACTCACCGATTGACAGCGAACGATCAATATCAGACAAGGAAGTTTTATTTGATGAATCGACATTGATAGGACACTTTGGCACATTAATCTGTAACTTCCTATCATTCATATCATCATTATCATCGACTATCAATGGAAGATCATCTTCATCAGAACCCAAGCTAACAAATACCTGCATCAATCAGATAAAAAAAAAAAGAATTACTACCCAGTAAAATCTGTAAAATATTTTTAAAAATTATTCCCAGCTTCAAGACCACAAATAATTTTAGAGAGTTATTAAAACCTCTTTTCGTATAAAGATAACAACAACAGTCACGTCTTCATATGACTGATGGTTTCATAGATATTTTTTAACACTGTAAGATGTAATATAAAGACGGAAGATGTTGTATAAAAAGAATTAAATGTTTTTCTATGATGGAACGCAATACAAAAGATATGAAAATAAAATATCTGGGAAAAAGGCCTCATTTAAATAGATTTTTTTAAATCATTCTTTATTTGAAATACCAAACTAACTCTGTGTAAAGATTAGTTTTTAATAAACAGAATGGTACATAAACATCTTCTGCAGACTTGGTTATATTGGAAAATATTATAATATTTACAACATATTATAAAGATTTATGTTAAAATATTATGTTAAGGTGTCTGTAAATGATGATTAGCTAAATGAATACCAGAGTGAAAAACATATTAATCAAATATGAACAATCTATTCCAGGTAGCAATAGCAATCGATGCAATACTTACTCATCAGAAGCAGATAGCCTGATGGCTGCACTATAAGGAAAGATGGATCTCCATACCATGAAGACTATTATGATCTGAGAACAAGATAAAAATAAATATTCCTCAGCAAAGTGTAACTTGTTTTGCAAGGTTGTAGCATTTTTACCTTTAATCTAGAACATTTTGGATCATCCCGATCAGATTTGGCATTCTTCATACACTAAAAATATTTAGTACACATTCTAACACATACCCTCTAAACCAAGTACAAAATGCACTAACACTTCTTATAAATGCAATTTTTATAATCGGATGCACGTAAACCAAAATAATTCAAATAACCAAGACATTATCAGTTACTGATAATTAATTATTATTTAGAATATAGTTTCATCTCATTTTTCTTCTTTTTTTAAGTAATAAAAGTAGTTTTTGTTTGTCTTGGCACTGAAGCACTTTCCTTTGTCACATAATTCTAATTTTTTAAATTAAAAAGCACAGAAGTGCTGTTCCACACAATGTATTACAGATGTATTAAAAAAATTATTTTTATCTACCACAGTGATTCCTCTCTCTCTACATCTTCATTATTTTGATTTATTATTAAAATCTTTAATAACATCTTTCATTGAACTGCATCCAAAATGATATATTCAAAACCTTCATATGCGGCCACCTTAAGGCAGTCTCCTTACGCAATTTTCATGTAAATTCACTACTACTTCCAGCCGAACCTGTGAGTTCATTGATAGCACTCATTTTCTTTTAGATATGTTGTTTTTACTACGCACTTCTCTTTTTGGCACCTTCAACTTATCCTTCTATCATGATTTTAATCAGACCTTCTTTTCTCATGATATCTCTAGACCGATCAGCCTTCCTATTCTATTCTCCTCCCCTCGCCACATCACTCCATCCTCTTCGTTCACTTACTTTAGTCCAGTTTCCTCCAAGCCCATATTAAATAGCTTAAGCTTTTCTTTACACCTCTTCATCCATGTTTTACTCCTAATATTTTTATAATATTTCATAACACGATGCAGTTCTTCTTCAACTCTTAACTCCATTTTGCCTCACAGAACTGTTTCTTTCTATTAAATGCTTTCTCAGATGTTGATAATGTGGTTGCTTTCTTTTTTATATCTGTAATATTATCTTAACATGCTTTTTAAATAACTTAAATGTTTTAATAATACAATTATTTTTTATTTTTATTATTTTTTTGTTGTATTCAGACACATCAGCTATTCACCTGCTACCTCATTACTTTTGTTTTCTAAGTGATCATTTTCACAATAATATTAAAAGATTCTTAAAGAAATAAAATTCGAAAAATTATCCAATCATGACCTAATTTAATTGATAAAAAATAAAGTTAAAATGCAAGGATTTCTGTAAAAGTAAAGTGTTATTTAAAAGAGATTAATTTTAAACCAAATACAATAAATTAAAATATTAAGACAGCACGTAGTAAACATTACATGTGGAATTATTATTATTAATAACCATTATTATGTGGAATCAAAAAAAAAAGCATCGACCACAACTGCCTTGGAAAACAGTCATCGCATAAAAAAAAAAAAAAATCACTTTCAACACAGCAGAAAGTAGAGGTAGATTTCACAACCTCTACTAGGTGATCTCAGACTGTACAAGTATGTATCAAACATTACTTTCCACATTTTACTGACACTATGTTTTGTCATTAGACTACAAGCTATTTCTAAATTTATCAAAACTTCCTTATGATTTTTCTTGAACTGCTTGACAAACATCTATTTGAGGATTGGTGGGAGATTCAAGATTGTCAATTTGTATTGATAAAAAAAGACAATGTTTCCAGAAGGGTTTATTTCAAAACATTTGTAAATGTAACAATAGTGATGTTGAAAAGATGAACTAAAAGTACAATATGCCTACATTACCCACATTAAGTATTACAACTTACGTTAGATACCCTACACATGTTTGAATATACTGAAAAGAAAAATTGATTACCTTATCTTCCTATCAATTTAGGCAAAAAATTCACATTATGTAAAATGATGTTTGTACAATATTGATTCCGAATCTTGAACGCGTTTCTGCATAACATGAAATCACTGTAGGTTTGTTGAAGAGCCATTACCTTGTCGTTTTTGCTAGGTGCTGCTTCTGTATTCCGTGAAAATAGAATTCAATCAAATCATAAATATTATTTCTCTAAACTGAGAAAATATCAAAATTAGTGTTCTTATGTACTTGTTCATCCACTGACACCATTTTGTCTGTCTGGTTCAGCAACACTCCCACATTTTTTTGGAGTTTCATCCTCATCAGTCATAGGTAACAAAGTCATCCATTTCCAGGAGATTCTGCATCGATTCAGGAACTTGTGGTACACGGCTCCTTTTTATTTTTAACGCACTGTGATGTTAGATCCAACAGCAAGTGGAGCTCACTGAATGCTTAACGTGGGGAGAATCACATTGAGCTATGTGGTGAGCTCATGTACATGTTTATTGGCCTTCTTTAAATGTAGCTCATGAAGATGAAAAGTTTGAAGGGATATTTTGGATCAGGGAGGGGGGAGGGACAGCGCTTCGTGTTTAAATGCTGTAAATCTATTAGTGGGAAGATAAACACTTGAAGTTCACTCAATAAGACAATAGTTTCATATGTAAAAATATTTCACATGTTTAGCATATGGGAAACCTCATCTTCAATTCCAACAATATTTTGGTCATCCCTTGCCATAAGGGTTGGTCATATCAAAAATCATTTTCAGACAAAAGTTTTAGGTAATATTTGGAGGACTAATGATCACTTTAAACAGATTCGATCCTGTGCTTTTTAAAGGAGCTATAATTTTTTTGTCCTTGAAACCCCATTTTTTTCCACCCCTTGGGCCAATAGTTGGTGCTATCAAAAAATTTTACTTAGAGGTTTTAAGTTCTTATTTAAAGAATAGTCAGAACTTTTGATATTTTATCTAAGAAAGTTATAACGATAATTTACTTTTACGAATAAGTCCCCCCCCCCCATTTTTACCTCCTTTGCCCAATTTTGCCCATTAATGAACTCAACCAAGATTTTGGGTTGATATATTTTATATATCAATTTGAAAGCGATTGGTGCAAAATTATGGCAGTTATCATGCCCACAAGAAAGTAAAAAATATATATATTAACTTTTGAACTGATGGTGGTTTTGGGGTCTCGGAGATGCAAAACGTGAAGATATATCAAAATTTATCAGAAGTCAAAATATGGTACCCATTACAATAGGTAGCTTTCTTATGGAGAGTTACGCAGTATTCATACACAGCTTAAATGCAATTATAACAAGTACTGATAAAAGAATTATAATTTGGGGAAATGTAAATCTGACTGACCAACAGCAATTACACTAACCGTGGTGGTAAGCTATTGACCGACCTTATGTTGTCAACAGGGTTGTACTGTATGAATGACGGTACATGCACTTTCCGAGCGTGTGGCCCTGCCACAGTTCTTGATTTGACCTTACTGGACGAAAGATGGAGAAATAGCTCTTGCTCCTCGCACATTTTAGACGATGAAAATGCTAGTGACCACATAGCTATAATTCTGGAGATCCGGGATGACACTCTCCCCAAACAGAGAAGCGAACGGCATTGGTATTTATAACAGCGTCAAGTGAATACAGTAGTAGAAAATACTTTAAATCTCATTGAGGATGAGGAACAAATCACTGCAGAATTATTACAGAGCATCATAAAAAGTGAGATTGACAGATTACTGATCAGGAACGAACAACACAAGCCTGCGTATTGGTGGACCCCACAGATCGCAGACAAGCAATGGGAATTACAGCGGCTATGTCGCAGGAAGCAGCACTTGTGTAGATTAAACAGTGTTGATTATGAGGAGGTGGCACATCAGTTTATAGTGCCAAAAGATTAAATTTTCTAATTAAAAATTCTAAGGGATCCAGCTAGCATAAACTCTGTCAGAATTTGGATGAGGACTCATAGGGACGGGCCTATCAGATTATTACTAAGAAGTTTGAAAGAAGATTACCTGTCATCACGGAAGATCAAGCCCGTACGCAAATAGGAAATTATTTCCTAGTGGCGATGAGGTAGACATGGATATTGCAGTAAACGAGTGCAGGAGGTTCATCTTAAATGAAGTGACTTTTGCAGTTAGAAGGCTTTAGCAAAGAAGAGCCCTGGCCCGGATTGCATCACAGCTGCAGTATTAAAAGGTCTGCTTGGTACAGCACTTTGGACATCGGTCGAAACCTTAAACTACAGACTGGAGAATAATTCTTTTCCAAGATGTTTAAAGGAATCTCGGCTCATGTTTTTACGTAAACACAAAGATGAAGGCACTGCACAGTAGTACCATCCATTGTGTCTGATAAATAATTTAGGCAAAGTTGTTGAAAGAATGTTAGCTGACAGAATAATAGAAGAATTGGAAGACTCAGGTGGTCTACATGAGCATCAGTTTGGCTTCCGGAAAGGGCGATCAACGATGTTCAATTCAGGCGGTGAACAAAGTCATCACCTGGGCTGAGGGGGTCAGGCAGAGTACTTGGACGACTAAACAGCTTCTGATTGATCTTATTAGACGTAAGAAACGAGTTCAGCACGATAACATCACAGGCCATAATGACAGCGCTAAGGGATCGTGGAGTTAGCACATACTTCCAATGTCAGAGTCAAGAATACCTGCACAATAGATGGGTATACATCAATACAGAGAAAACTATGATTAGCTTTAAGACCACCCGCGGAGTTCCGCAAAGCTCTGTACTCAGACCACTCCTGTGGTCTATTGATTAAGATGGAGTGTTGAGACTTGATCTGCCGGTCAGCACTGAGATCATAGCATACACTGACAACGTGGCAATACTGGTTGCTGGTAAATCCGAGGTTGAGATTGAAGAGAGGGGCAACAAATCACTGTTGCTAGTCAAGGCTTGAATGGAGAGACACCGCCTAGAACTAGCTCCAAAAAAATGTGATTTTATAGTACTAGCTGGAAGGAGACATGTCGACCCCATCAACCTGAAGATCGGCGATAATCGCCTGGCTTCTAATGAAATCATAAAATATCTTGGAGTTGAGATTGACTGCTCACTATCATTTAGTGAGCATATTAGATATGCAATTGGAAGAGCTGATACAGCTCTTAAATCGCTTCAGCTGCTTTCGTCCAATAGGATAGCACCTCGCCCGGCTAAGCAAGACTAATAGTTTCATCGGTCTCATCGATCATGTTATATGCAACCCCAGTTTGGCAATAGGTGATATCGAAGAAAAGAAATTTGCTAGCCTTACAATCTGTGCATAGAAGATCTCTGCTGGGAGTAATCTCTGCTTACCATACCCCATACCGTGCCTTGAGACGGTGTGTGTGTTGCCACCAACACACTACAATTCTGGTGTCTATTGGTGCTACCAATAGATCGACTTAAACAAGAGAGATGCTACCAGTACAGTGGAGGCCCCAGGTTCGAATCCCAGTCAGGCATGGCATTTTTCACACACACTACAATTCATTCATCTCATCCTCTGATGATATACCTTAACGGTGGTTTCAGAGGTTAAGCAAAAAAAAAAAAGAAAAAAGTACAGTGGCAGAGATAGAACAGAGGCCCAATCTGAACTCAGACACAGTTGGAGAAATAGATGGGCGGTAGGTGATAAAACACGCTGGACAAAGACTCGTAACAGATCAAGACGCTTGGTGTAATAGGAGGCACGGGGAGTTGAATTATTTTCTTACACAGGCCTTCTCCGGCCATGGTACCTTCAGAAGCTATTTGCATAGAATAGGCAGAAGGGAGTCCCCGGATTGCGTATTTTGTTCACACTTTTTGTCTGTCCTGCGTGGTAGGAAATCGGCATGAGGGCGGGCCTGCCGGAAGTTACTCATGATGATTTGATTCAACACATGCTTCATTCACGACATGTTTAGAGTGCTGTTGATAAAAACGTAACATCGGTGCTGAGAAAGAAGGATGAGGTGGATAGGTTACGAGGGTTCTAGATTGCTGTGTTTCAATCCTGTTCCAGACCGGATGATGGACCTCAGACCCTTGAACTCTCGACAGCAACACACATACACATACACGGAGGGGGAAGGACAGCCTCCTGCTGAGTTGCTGCCCATCCTTGCTTACGGGGATGGGCGGCAATGAGGACGCACGGGGACTCCTGAACCCTTGACATGAACACACACATACACGAACACCCCTACATCCCAAAAAAAACAATGTGGTGTGAATGAAGAAGTACTGAATGAATAACTATTGTAGAATTGAAGAGCGAAGAAGATGGAGCATAGACAAAGTCCACAATCGTGTGGTGATGAATCAGACTGGAGAGGGATGGGGTGACGGATAGCCCTCTGCTGTCGTCACTCGTCCAGGCTTGCTCGGATAGGTGGCGATGATGATGCACAGGGACTCTGGTTCCTCTGAACCCAAAGGCATCTTCCCAAGACTGTGTAATGCTTAATTGTGGGTCCGGTCTCAAGGAGGAGGAGAGAACGGTGAGGGAGGTTTAGTCGGTAGGAGGCAGGTTACACTGCTTTGCTGCTTAGCAAGGCTGTTTAGCTCGCTAGGTGAGCTAGCTTGGGACAATTGGTGTCCCCGGTTTGGAGCCCTACACACCCCATGGTGGCATGCGTAAATGCATTCCTTCGCAACTCAACAACAAAAAAAAAAAAGAAAAGAAAAAAAAAGCTTTCTTATGAAATCCTGGGACACCTCACATAGCAACATTTTTTAAATAAATAAATGTAAAGATTAATGAGTTAAAAAATAAAATTATCCTAAGTACTGGATAAAGATAACATTAACACTTACATCATTTGCAAGATCTTGCATAATAAGGTTAGGAGGAGGAGCCTCTCCGCTAGTGCTCTCACTTGATAGTTTAACTAAATTAGCTGCCATCATCTCCTTGTCTCTCTGTCTGACAATAGCTTCAACAGCAAGCCATTCAGACATAGTCGTTTCATAATTCTGTCGTATCACATAATCCACTTGCTGACGCTCTTCAAGTGAACTTCCAAACTCATAGTGGCCAAGAAGGTATGGCCACACCTTGGGAAAAAATTTCACAATCGGTAATAAAAAAACATATAGGGTTAAGTACATTAAAAATACGTCAAGGACATTAGCTTTCTAATATACTTTTTTATTACAAATAATTTAAATACGTTAATTAGTTTACATATAAAGGAAGATACACTAAATGGATAAAGGATATATAATAAAAAAATATAATAAAAGATACAATTGGAAAAAATAACCTTGTGAAAATTAAAAAAAATTCATCAACATACTGACTGCCTACTGTGCTAAATAACCTAAAATAACAATAACCACCAAACACAGTAATAGAACCTAAAAATCTAGTACCAAAAGTCGACTTTCATAGGATCCCGCATCATCAGTCTGTAAAAAATTTCAAAATTACATCAAACAAAAACAAAAAATAAAAACTAAAGATTTAGAAAACATAAACCCCAATAACCACAACAATCTAACCGCAATTGAACAATATAACTCAATGTCAACTGGAATGAAAAATGTTTTAAATTGGATTTAAATTGTTTTGGCTTGGAAATTTTGAAATTTTCATTCCAGTTTTTATTTAGTTAGATTGTTCAAGTGTTGTGATTATTAGGGTTTATGTTTTCTAAATTTTTAGTTTTTATTTTTTTGTTTTTGTGTGATGTAATTTTGAAAACTTTTAGTAACTGATGATCCAGGATCCCACGAAAGTTGACTTTTGGTATTAGTATTTAAGGTTCTGTTACTGTTTTTGGCAGTTATTTTGTAATTATTTTAAATTAGAAGAAAGAGTTAAATAATGAATTCTTAAGCGTTTAGATTCTTTAGTTTTTAATTCAGTTAATTACCTGTAGTTAGCTTCTTCATTTTATAAGAAAATGTTATCATTTTCATTGACAGGTTTCGGCTAAATGCCTTTTTTTAACTTTAAAACTAAAACTACATAATCAATGTTTCCTTGGTTTTTCAACATCACTCCTTCAGTAGGAAGATATTGCATTCCTAATTTTGGGAGTCTAGTATCTTCAATTCTTTCAACACACTGTTTCCAATATTTTGATTATAAACCGATGCACAAAGTTCACATTTATTTTCATCCTTACACAGTCATAACACAATTTACTTCTCTCATAAAAGCTTTGAACAGATTGAAAAAAGTTCATGCTTGCTAACTATACAAGATTCCTTTGTTTTTAGAATTCAGAATTTACTTACGTATCAGTATAAGATTAGTCATTGTCTTAGAGAATTTCAGATGTTTTTTTCTTATGGCTTCTTTCTGTAATGTTTGATTAACAGCACTATAGATAGAATGAAATCAACTGATATTATCTTCATCCCATACTATCTGAGATTAAAATATGTGAATAGTAATTTTTAAAATAAACTGAACAAAACAGATAACAGCACCAAATACTTACACAAACCTACTTATGTTCAGAATATGTAAACTGTATGACACTATCAAAATGAAAATGAATAACCAAATCAAGTCTTCCACTAACTTAATTACCGACTTTAATAAATGTTATCTTCCTTCATCAACCTCTAATAGATAGGATAAATGGTGAGAGGCATATTTTAACAAGTCACTACAAAATCAAATTAATAGGTAGTTTTCAGAATCATTTTCACAAATTGTAAGACTAAAAAAATCTTCATCTGCCTTTAAATGTTCACTCACCCTACTTATGAAGAGCCTAAAATAACATTTTAGATAATTAGTATCCTCTACGGAAAATATGTTAAACATTTTAGCTAGCACTTTTCTTCTTTTTCATACATTTTTTTCCTCATTTTTATTCATACTTTTTAAGTAAATTATATTTTATTTTCATATTCACTACACAGTTTAAAGGAACTCAAATTTTCCTTTCTAAATTTCTTTTTCTAGCTTTTAACTTTAATTGAAAAGTCAATTGATTGACATTTTACAGTAAAAACTTAATTTAAATAATTATTGTCATAAATTACTGAACTGAAAAAAGTTATATATATATGTTCTGACACAATATATGTCAAGAGCTAGAGTTGTATTATTCAAATAAGAGACATTAAAACAATACATCAAGTTATTGAATCAAAAAGTAACAAAATAAAATAACAAAGAGAAGATCCACTTTTAAATTAATAATAAAAAATCATCATAACTAGTTAAAAAGAAATGAACCAATAAAAATTAATTTATCTGTATTTATAAAATATAAGAAAAACTAAAAATTGAAAATAATACGACCCTGATACTCTAATTTACTGACAGGTTTGCTGCCTCCCTCCCCCTGCAGCTTCATTAATCTTTACGGTCCCATTATGGTAATTTTCTGTTGCTTAGAGCTCCAAAAAAAGTTGAAGATTTTCATTTCTGTTTATATCACTTCATACAATAACAGGAGGTAGAGTCTATAATAAGAATTATCCGTTTAATAATTTTTGTATATTCTATTGAAATTATGCATAAAATTTATGTAAATATATTAATTGTAAATTCGATTTAAATAGATAAACTGAAGGGTTCATGATAGACAAATCATTATAATAATTTAATTATTGCACATTTTCATTCCAAATAAGAAACAAAAAATATAAGAACATTAAAATTTCTATATATTGTAAATAATAAACATACAATTATATTTACTGTTATCAAGCAGTAAAAAATGTATTTTATTAAGCATAAAAATATAATAAACAATTGGTATTATATTACAGGCCCCAATATAATATTTGTGTTAAAATGTATAAATCTTTGTAAAATATTAATCTATTTTGAGGTAAGAAAAACTATTTCACTTTAATTTTTCATGAAATTACTTTTTTGGGATCCCGTATCCTCAGTCATGATTGAAGTAATTCAGTTATCAGACAATAAAAAGAAGACATTTTAATCAGCATAAATTTGTTATTAGGGGAGAAATTTACTTTATAAATAAAACTAAAACAAAGATAATGATATGCGAGTAAAAAAAGGCTAATGATGGATTAAATATTAAGATACGGGAACACAAAATATCCTAAGTGGAAGAAAGTTTAATGTCTGTAGTAAGATTACAGAGGATGAATGAAATAATACAGCTAATAAAAGAAAATCGGCACAAACAAGGAAAGTTTTTTAACAAAAAAAGTTATATGGAGTGATTAACTTGGTGATATGGAGAAATGTAAAAAATAAAAAGAGTAAAAAAAGACAGATATCAGAGAACATAAGATGTAGTAATAATGTGAGGTTAAAGATTAGTACAGATCAGAAAGGGACGGAAGAAAAAATTTAACCAATCAGATGACTGATGAAACCAAAAGGAAATGAATAACCTTTATTTTAAACAGCAAAGTGTTTTTGAGATGCGTTATTACTTCTCAGCCTGCCTTAAAAAATTTTTTTTGTCAAGTATTGTCAAATTTTGACAAGTGCTGATGAGCACTAGCAACAGTAGTTCATCCAGTAACAGGGGCATCAATATCGCCATTTGTTAAGGATCTGGATGTTGAAGTAGAACTAGTAGAAGATCCAAGATGTGGTCTTTGATTACCATTATGAATAGGAGGTATACCAGTGCTGCTGATAGAAGACCAGTTGTGTGGATCAATCAAATCCTGTCCTGTTACTGACACTATTAACATAAAAATCAAGTTTTGTCAAATAAAGGAAATTTTTATCATCTAAAGCACTGGGTATATGAGTTTTTAGGGTGGCTATATGGTAAAAAGGTACAAGGCATGTCTAGAAAGTAAGAACTGTTTATGCTTCAAATTTTGATGGAATGAACCAAGACTTACAACCTAGAAATGCACTGTTCAAATACTTCTTCACTTCAGATAGATTTTCTTTACAATTAAGTTGTGGTTATGCAGTGAGGAACTCAAATTTATAGGGGAACAGATTCTATAACAAAAAGCCACAGAATATCACCCAGGAACAGCTCAAAAAATAATGCTGATAGTAATTGTATATGGAAAAAGTATCCGATACACAATTTTTTCAAAATTAAAAATGGATGCATTTTATTTATAACAAATTTTATTTACTCTCTGGACAAACCTTGTACGTAAGATATTAAATTAGATATTGAACTGACACTAGCCATACACTATACCTCTTTTCTAATTTCATGACTCACACCACCATAGTACACGAGTTTAAATACTTGGTCTTTATCTACCAATCTCCCAGTATTGGTTAATTTTTCCCATATTTCTTTAGTGAAACCTTCTTCAGCTCCTTCTCCATCAACAATACTGCCATTGACTAATCCAGACAAATGTTTTCTCACTGTCGATAAATGTCTACAATAAGCAAGCCATCCATAAAATGCTCTTGAAATTATTTGATGTTTCATTGAATCACATAATAACTGCAGAGAATCTCTAACAAAGAAAAAAGAAAGAAAACCTAATTAATAAATTTCATAATTACTTTTAAATATTCATATTTTATTAAGGCTGATTGCTACATGCTGTTTTCAAGTAAGTAATTACTGATAAGTGATAAAGAATGCCAGACCAAAGTCAGGAATTTGTGCAGGGCCTTCAGAATACTAATACCGGTTTGGTTGCTCTAACAAGTGAATTATCAAGAACTCTTTAAATAAATTGTTACTTAAGACAATTATTAACATTGCATGTTTACTATTAGAGATATATACATATATACACCATCAACAAATCATCTATTACTATTGCCCTAATATAACTTCATTTTTAAATCAGTAAGCATTTTTTAATTACTACAATTATCTTGATGTAATCATTTATCACCCCATGCAATCATTTATCACAACGGAAAATATTTTCTGTGCAGCAAAATTTTGTCAACTCAGATTTTACTGTATCACACAAAAATCTTGTGTAATTTATTATATAATGTCTATTAATAGTTAAAAAACAACCAATTTATTAACTGCATATTTTTGAAATGCCATCATAAAAAATATAACGCATCTATTAAACTATCATTAAGGCTGGAATTTATTTTTGTGCACACATTACCTGCAGTTGAAAAAGCTCTTTCTGCAACCATGCTGGTTAGTGGTAACATTAATAATGAGTGATACTTTCCTTTAAATATCTGCCTCAAAATCCTTCGTCTTCTAACAACTCGGTCTCTTGTCTGGTGGTTTTGGATAAATCTATTTATTGTATTGTTTGAAATTTTGTTCTTGAGAGACAATTCTTTTCCGATATTAATGTCAAGATCATCTTCAATAAATTCCTCTAGGTGTGTGTGCGTGTCCCCCCCGACTATCTCCTCTCTCTCTCTCTCTCTCTCTCTCTCTCTCTCTCCCTCTCTTTCTCTCCCCCCCTCCCTCCCCCCCTCCCTCTTTCTCCCCCCCTCTTTTCCCCCCCCCCCCTCTCCC
>JAAAKQ030498881.1:0-20637 GCA_010016005.3 Zanna intricata | reverse complement strand
CTCTCTCTCTCTCTCTCTCTCTATATATATATATATATATATATATATAGAGAGAGAGAGAGAGAGAGAGAGAGAGAATTATGTGTAGAGAGAAAAAAATGTGTGTGTGTGTGTGTATGTATGTGTGAGAAGGAGACATTTTTAATTGATAATAACTTTTTCTTAAATTGAAGAATGTTTTTTTCTTTACTAGATTATATAGTGCAATATATAACCAAAATTATTGGTACTCATTTGGTGATAGTAGTAAGAGCATTAAATATTTAACATTTTTGTTGTAACATTGCAAGTTAAATGTAAATTTATTTCTTTTACTCTTCCTGTGCTTCTTTGAAGTTTTTAGGACCTGATTGAAAAAAATTCTCATTTTTATGTGTAAAATCATTATCCGTTTTCGGGTTAAAATAGATTTTAATTATTTCTCTAAATTTGTACAATTTCGGTTCTCCTCATAATTATGCATAATTTAATCGTATATAACAGATTAAATAAAATATTTAACACAATTTTTTTTTTTTTTTTTTTCTATTGCGTAGGAGGAGGAAAAATCTCTACCAGCCGAAATCTGCCCGCACAGATGACAGTGTGGGAGCTCTCACCCACTAAAAATACCTCCCCCTTCCCCTCCGAGGGGCGGCCGGAATCGCCTTTCGGCATAAAATCAGCCAGCCCTGGATGTCGTGGCAGCAGATTACTCCTGCCTGCTACCATTCCCAGCACAATTTTTTTTAGTATCTTTCTTTCTTTTTCTGTTTAGCCTCCGGAACTACCGTAGGGTATTACTTCTGAGAATGAATGAGGATGATATGTATGAATGAGAATGTCTTGTACAATCTCAGGTCGACCACTCCTGAGAGGTGTGGTTAATTAAAACGCAACCACCAAAGAACACCGATATTCACTATCTTATATTCAAATCCATATAAAGTAACCACCTTTACTAGGTTTTTGAACCTTAGAACTATCAACTTCGAAATTTTTTTTTAGTATCTGAAATAGTTTTTCTGATTGAAAAATACTAAAGTTAGGATTGGAAAAAAAAAATCAATATTTATCTTGAGAGTTATGAAAACAAAAGAAAATTTTAAATCCATATGGAAAAATATATCATAAGATTGAATAAAAACAAGTAACAGAATGAGATAAGCAGTTTTAATAAAGATTACTAATAGCAACAAATATATTTTCATTATATCTGGAATTATTTAGTATATATCGTTTTACAAATTTATTTGACTGATTATCTAATTTTATTGGATAAAAATAAATTATTACCTCGGATAATAATAATAATAATATAATATTATATTATATATAATAACATAATATATTATATCTAAAGAAAAATCGTGTGAAGATGACTACCATTAAATTTGAAAATAAGTTACTCTTCGTAAGAGTTATGAAAATTTTACATAAATGAATTTCAAGTTTAGGGTAAAATATCTAAAATTTGCGTAATCGAAATTCTTTTACTATAATTATTTTCTAAACATTAAATTGACCTAATTTCAGTATCTGATCAACTTAATAAAATATAATACTGAAGATAAAACTCTTTGAAATTCATTTCAAGATTGTTTAACCCAATGTCTCATTATTCAAAATTTTACTTCCAAAATACAGTAAAATTCTCACTTTCTATATTTTATTTGCTTAGGAAGCAAAATTTATGTTTGTCAAATACAAGTATTTTTATCATTACATTAATTGAAATAACAAAATTTTTTTGGCTGATATCTAATATTTTAAAGTAATTTTCCTGAAAAATTTTAATTTTCTTCGATTTCAGATTTGTTTAAGTTTGTAGTACAATAACTTTATTAGGTGATAACTAAGTAATAAATGCGGAAGTGTTATTGAAAAAACGTATAGAGAAATTAATTTTGAGAAAATCTGTGTAAATACATCCAAAAAAAAGATGTACAAAAACTTTTAAAAATCGATTTCTTATTGAAGCAAAACTGACAAAAAATAGACAGAAAATCGTATTATTCATCTTTTTACCTAATAAACATTCTTTTTAAAGCATTCTTTTTGACTATTCTTCGGTGTATCAACATTTAAGAACGAAAGGGTCATTTCTAACGTATTTTTTTTCTGTTGAACGCCAAGCAAATCATATATTAATGATGAACATCGTGTGATTCTACATATTCAGGGTAGCTCAGGCAGTAGTACAAGGCGAATTCCATGTGTAACGCATTCTACAGAAGAAAAATCCTTTCCACCTGCGTAAGATTCAAAATTTTCAGCCAACAGATTAACCTCTCTTTTTTTCTGTTTAGCCTCCGGAACTACCGTAAGGTATTTCTTCAGAGGATGATGTGTATGAATGTGAATGTGAATAGTGTAGTCTTGTACAATCTCAGGTCAACCACTCCTGAGAAGTGTGATTAATTGAAAAACCCAACCTCCAAAGAACTCCGGTATCCGTGATGTAGTATTCAAATCCGTATTAAAATAACTACCTTTACTAGGATTTAAACCTTAGAACTCTCGACTTCGAAATCAGCTGATTTGTAATGTCGCGTTTACCAGTAGACCAGCCCGGTGGGTAAGTTGTTTCATAATCAAACATATATTATGGTCATAACTCAGCTTGCAAAAGAAGATACTAATATTGTTTAATAAATAAGCTATTCATATATATATACATATATATATATATATATAACATTTTAGAGTATATATATATATATATAACATTTTAGAGCTAAACTACTGTATATTCAAACTGAAACATTGAGAACGCTTGAATAGCGTTGTCTTAAGTACTTTTATTAAGCAGTTGTTGGCTACCTGACATTAGAAACAAATCGTACAATTTATTTTTTTGAAAATAATCTTTCAGAATTCTTGTAAACGCATTCTTTTTCCTAACAATGTTCTGTTATATTATCACCTTTCTGAAACCATCTCAAAAAGACTGAGTTTAATATTTTTAAAGTTGTAAATCAAATGAACATTCCGTTATGTCAAGAAACAATGTTAAACATGGTAGGAAAATTACAGTTAGTCTTGGTAAATATAATAGCAATTTTATTCAACACTGCAACAGTTAAAATCGAAAAAGAAGTCAGATAATATATATATCTTTTCACCTTTTTTACTTCCTTATACGAAGTAAAGCAAGTATTGTGATCGCGAAAAATTTCGGTTTTCAGATTTCATCGGGAATATCCATTTTGACCATCTCTAAATCCATTTGAATAGTTTCGGTGTGATCTGTACGTATATCCGAATATGTATCTCGCATAACTCAGGTAGGATATTGAGATTTTGGATTTAGGACTTTCGTAACATCGAATTGTGTATCTCCCTTTTGATTGCAATCGACTGTACCAAAAGTGTCCAAGAAAAGTGACTTTTCCTTAACTACAGTAATAAGCCCTCATTTAGGATTTTCTGCGATGTATCATCTGTATTTTCATTGATTCCAGAGTTAAAGCGAAATAAAGTATTAAATAATGAAATATATCGTTCAACTTTATCTCCTTTTTTTTTAACTTTTTTGTAATTGTAATATATGTGTTCATTAAAATTTATTAACCTCTGATTATAAAAAAAAATTACAAAAAATAATTCAGTAGTAACAATAAAAAAAAAAGTATCAGAAGTTATTAATGAAATAAAATTTTATATACTTTTCAATTAAAAAAAAATGTGTATACCTAATTTAATAAGCGTACAAGGAAGTCATGTGTTGCTCATATAAGTTTTTTTTCTAATTGTTTGTATTTATTACCTTCTTTGTGGAATAATAACGCCTCTGCCTTTCGTCTGATCGGTCCTGTGTTGGAATCCCAGACAGATTTAGCGTTATCTACTCGCTTCAGAAGTTTTCTTAACGGCTGTAACTGCATGTTTTTAGTTGCTAAACAAAAGAAACAAAATAAATGTCATGATTCTGTCTTTTATTTTTATTTTCTAGGGTTTTTTATGTTTTTTTTTTAATTATTATTTTTAAAATGTTTATTTTCAAATTTATTTCAAAAATCATATACAGGAAAAATATCTCTTTATAGAATTACTGTCATAAAATAAATTGAAAGATAAAAATTAATCTTTATAGCATCTAGTTATCGATATTATGAAATAGATTGCTGACACTGTATAACTGATGATATTAATGTAAATCGCTTGTTCATGATTATTACCTTCGTAAACTGCCGATTAATCTATATCCACTACGGCTATTAAAGCAAAACACAATAATTTATTGACTATTATGCGTATTAAATTTCAATTATTCCCAAGTTCACGGGGATTTATTTTCTTTACCGTTTTACTTGATTATTAAATATTTTTAAATTGATTTAAATTGATCATCATGTATTACTTATTAAACGTGAAAGAAATTAATCGCTCAGATTATTCATTTTACAGACGTGTAACACAAGTACACACGTGAGCAAGTGAGAGTGTACTTGTAAGATGTTTTCATTAGATAGTATATTTAATAATTAATTTTTTTGCTTGACGTTGTTATATAAAAGGTAAGCTGAACAAATGATGTGGCGCTTTTTACTCTTTTTACAACGGGTAGAATAGTTGCTAAAATCAAACATATAAAAACTCCCATTCGTGGACACAGATCGATTCATGTACATTGAAATGTTTTGATGAACTATTCTTGTTTAAATAAAATCTAACAACAATTTTACTATATCTACCCGGTATTTGGACAGAACTTAAAATTATCCCCTCGAGTAATAATGATGTAATAATGTTAATAAACATTTTACTTTTATTACTTTTTATGTAATTTAATCACGCAGTGAATAAGTTTTTAAGTTATAATTTAAAAAAATAATATTTTGTTTGCTGTGTTTCTTTTTACAATTCTAATTACTTTTTTGCATGCAGTATGGATGTGGCGACGAAAAACTACTACGTTCGTAAAAGTAAGTCTTTTGTATGAAATACAAAGGCAAGAATCTTGCATCTTTATAAAAGTAATAAAAATAATTCTCAGAAACAACGTAAGAATCTGCTTCAGAGTATGAGAAAAAGCTATTTAAAACGCGTTAATTTGTAATTATTTATTAATCCTAAATTTTGCAACTAATTTCAGTCTTAATTTCGTGGAAAACTACCTGAGTATTAAAAATATACTGATGCGATGACATGAGTATATAAATCCTGACTTTTAAAATTAAACCGATTAATATTAAACAGTGATGATAGAAAAAAGTAATATCTTTAAAGCGTGTAATGAAGGAATTTCATTTTACTTTTACAAAAGATGGCACTTCCAAAAATTACGAAAAGATTATTATTCGATATGTTTGGTAAAGAGCAAGGCTTAAATTCTTTTCTTTTCTGTCATGTCCTATTTGGGATCTAGCCTTCCTGTTCCTAGCATCAATAATTCTGTATTTTGGTCAGTCGTATTAGCCAGGCTTAACGTTTTCAGTTCCTTACTGATTATCAAAATAATTTTACTCTAAGCAGACCGTAGATGCTGCAATTGATGCTTGGTACTTTCTTAACTTTTATCAGTCTCTTCTGGGGCAATATGTCTATACCAGCTTAGCAATCTGTTACTTTTAAGATATTAATACCACTTTGATAGTTCCAGAGATGCACATTTCAGATATTTTCAAGTCGCGTGACATTTCCACCATTATTTCTGAATCTATGTTTGTGCTGTATGTTGTTTACTTGTCTCCTTTTTTTTTCAAAAGCCAATATAAAATTTATCAATAAAATTGGCAAAATGTCCAGATAAATAATTTCGGTAAAATTGTCTTCCAGAAAATTTCCACTTCAGACATCCTCTGTGATTTACATCGTTCTCAAATTCGCAGTTGTCTTCAGCACTAATTCCAAATGTCTACAGTCGTTTACAAGTCATCAGCAATTGATGTTGGGCATACCATGACTTGGAATCGGTACATCTTCCAACATAAAATTTCTTCTAAGCGTTTCCTTAAGAGAATAGTTAAAAATTTGAATTTTACTATCTTTGAATGTTTTTCTAGTGATTGAAAACGTCTTGAAGCTTATATAAGTTTTCATTTATTTATTTTATTTTATGTCGACGACATGTAACAATTATTTCAGTGCTTGTCTTTGGAAATATATGATAAAATATTCAATGTCATAATAACAATTGAATATATATCCTTGGCAAACGCAAAACATCACGTCAAAATTTTCACTTCACTTACAGCACTTAATTTTTTATATTTTAATTTCAAAATATCTTATATTGAAACTAACTTTGATTTTACCGACGGCTAGCAGTTCCGTACAAATGTAGAATGTCTTTTGAATTGAAGGTCCAAAAGATATTTACAACGAAGGCTTTCTTAATTCTCGCATTTTTTATAATATGGTTCTCACTATACATATATATATATATATATATATATATATATGTTGAATCGGGAAGGGACTTACCCGCAAATCTTATTTTTTTCTATCAACAAGAGTATATTCTCCTTTTATGCTGTCACTTATTCCCGTAATTAAAACCTTTTTAAAAATAATTCAGGATGAAATAAAATAATAATATTATAAACATATTGTAAACAGATTATAAAATAACAAACAAGACATGCAAACAGATTTAAATTTGTTCTAAAAAATTACGTTAAGAGTTGAACTCTCTTTTTTTGAAGTCATTGGAATAATTAGAATAGTAGTGGAGGTTCATTCAATAACTTGATATAATATAACTTAGAAATCCTTTTCACTAATAAAAATTCGGGGTGAGGGCATATTTCTTTTATTACACTAGGATGAAACGAAAAACTTTTTGTATACTGTTAATGATTAATTTATTAATAATTTTTGAGAAAACTGTCTGGGCTTGCTAGTTTAAAGTTTATGAGGAAGAATGAGTAAACCTAAATGTGGGGTGCTCTTTTGAAATGTTTTCTAAAGCTTGTAGCGTTAATTTTGTATAAATTATAAAAGCATGAATAAAACAAATACTAGTGGTTTAACCACACACGCGCGCGCAAACGCACAATTTTAATTTTTGATGTTTTTATTTATACTTTCGTTTGATTTATTATTTGTTTTTCTTTTATTTTTTTTCTTAAATTAGTTTTTATATTATAATCATTATATGTATATATATATATTTTGTTTTTGTGAGTCGTTTATTTTATTATTTGAGGATGATTATTTCTATATTTTGAATAAAATTTTATTTTAGAATTATTTGCTTTTAGATGAGTGTTTACAGCTATAAAGGTCGTCTCTCACGTCTCAACCGCCAAACTCTTCTATCCCGCCAACTTTCTTCCTCCTAATTGTGGCGGTCAACCACGTATCCTCCTCTCTTCTTGAGTCCATTCAAACATCCTCCTAGGCTATTTATATCCTTTCATTTTCCGATCGTACAAGTAGCATTGTAGTTTTCTTCCCTCCAATACATCAATCATTGTATAGATTCTTCTTCTGATCTCCTCATTTATCACGCACCATTCCAGAAGTTCCATAGCTCCTGCGCAGCATATCCATCTCCTCAGCTAATAATCTTCCCTTATCACTTTTTTAGTTTCTCTAGCTTCTGACAATAAAATGCTCTCAATAACACTCTTTTATAACCTCTACATAGTTTCTTTCCAGATCACTTCAAATCACCACAAAAAATTGCGTTTCTGAATAGCCATCCGCTCGATAGATATATGATGATCTATATCTTTTCCACTATTTCAACATTCCTGTGGTATTATAGAGCAAGATACTTAAAGTCCTCATATGCCTCGATGATATTCCTATCTAGAGTCTAGTCTAGTCATTTCCTTTAGCACTAGCGATTAGGCACTTCATCTTACTAAAATTTATCTTCAAATCCTACTTAATAAAGGTTTCCGTCAATTTTCTTATCATACAGCTAATATTAAAAAAATGATCTGATGCTATGATGACCTGATTATATGGAAAAAAAAACAACTATATACATACAAACTTACACACAACTTCATGCTTACCTATTTACTAATCTATTTCCAACTGTTGCCAGCAAGGGTGCACACCTTTCTGCACTGGGCATTGCTTGCAACACATTACAAACAAACACAACATGCCACATGTCATGAAACATGACATGCTTACCAGTGAGGTTGCCTTCAGATCCAGGGCGGAGTGCCTACAGACTCATGGCTCCCAGGCTACCCCCACACGCACGGGGAGTCTTGTAGACGCTTAGCCAAGAACTTTCCTGCTCCGCAACTTCATATGCCTCGTTCTCAAGCGGATCACCTCCCAGGCCTATAGGTCTTCCATTACCATTCTTGAATATTCAGGCACTGCCTGCCAGTTATTCTCAGACTCGAGCAGAAATTTCTTGTATCTCTTCAAGTGTAAACATGTTGTCTGTGGGATGCTGTTTATTAATGGCCTATAGAATCCTCAAAACTACAGCAGGAGAAGAAACCATGGAAGGCAGCCTCTTCCTCGGTACATACAGGTCAGGGATCAGAATCATCCAATTCAAATCTAAAAAGGTAAGACCGGAATTCCCCATGACCCGCCAGAATGTTTGTCAAACAGTAATCCAGAGAGCTATGGGGCTCTAGCACCAGCGTTTAATCTTGCCCAGCAATCGGTGTGTCCATCGTCCCTTATATTCCTCATCCCAGCACGCTGCCTGGAGTTTATTAATTCCGTCCATCAGCATTACAAATTACCTCTTTCTTTCCGTAAGTGGTAAAGACCTAAGTTCATCATTCTCTTTGGCACTGTATGCTAAGATCAATTGAGAGGAGCGCCTCCCAATTAGTTAAAAAATAACTAAAGTCTCTTACGAGAAAACTCTTACTACTATTTATAAAAGGGTTATGATTATAACAGAGTATTTAAAAATATTTTGAGATATGTAAAACTTATATTTTATTTCATTTAACACAAATACATGCGTATCAGTCGAAATATTGTACCCCGAAGTATAATTAGAAAACAAGGAGACGATTTATATGCGGGGGATTAAATTAAATGTCTTAATTTTTCCATAAAAATACATATAAAAATGAAAATTATTGTTTACATACTGCGGATTATTGTTTACTACCTATAATAATCAGATTTAGAATATACATCCAAAAAAAAGAGAAAAAAGAAGAAGAAGAGAGAAAAGAGAAGAGAGTCCAAGAAAAGTTAAGTTTTAGAATATTAAAGCTTTCCGACCCACATGAGTTACACTTGATGACGAAGTAATACACAGTATTATAAATAAGTTCATCCATTATATCGGTAGTATGTAATCTTAATATTAATACAAGGAGAAAATTTTATATTCAAATGGCGTGGAAACGCCTCTTTTTCATTGTCATTTTGAGCTTTTTAAATATAAATTTAATCTTTGGCAAGAAATGAGAATTTTAATGAAATTATTCTTACCTTTTAAAATAATATTCTATATAAAATAGGACAAAATAGAATTCATCATCTTCACCTACTGAGGTGAAGATTCATATCACGTGGAAGGAAATTCACGCATGGTACTGCAACAAAATAGGAAAACTATCAGAGTACTAAAAATAAGTTTTTAAATTTAACCATTACATATGTTTGTTTTGTATTATTATATGTTTACGGTAATGGCATAAATTTAATTAAAAGTCTTTCACTTGCCTGTTATTCTAAATTTACACTAGTCAAACCTGATTGTAATGAGTTACAAGCAGGTAAAAAATGTTCAAAAACTTTTTTCTAAAATTTTTATAATTACAGAAGACTTATATAGGAACCTAAAATTAATATTCCGTAGGAGGTAAAAGCTTGAGTTTTAACTCGGAAACAAACATAATTTTAAGGAAAAATCTTTTTGATAATATTCTTGAGGGTCAAGAATATCATCCGTATTTTCCCTTTCATCACCGGTAGCGTTTTGTTACCCCTGTAACTTACCGTTAACTTTTTACGCAGACTCTTTTGCATTGGCAGTTTGAATTTTTTAGTAGAGATGTTATTTTTACATCCAAGATATTTTTCCATGAAAGAAGATTCAACAAATTTCATTGACAATTTCATTTCATTATTGCAGATTTAAATTTATATAATGGAAATAAATGAAGTGAGATTAAAAATACCCCACTCAAAAAAAAAAAACCTGATGAAGTTTTTTCCTGCGATACGCATATTTTAAATTCGTTAAAATTCTTTGATATTTAACGTACTTTGATATTTTTATACGAGATTCCGTTCTTTTTTTTACCGTCATAAATATTTATTACACTTCCGATAAAATTTTACATATTTTCTATTTAAATTAAGTAAATAAAGTCTTTGGAACATAATAAATTTCTAAGTTAGCTAGAATGAACAATAACGTGTCAGAAAATTATATCGTTATCTACTTTCTTCAGCACAACAAAAAGTTTTAAATAATAAAATATTTTTCAATGCATTCTCTGTGACCGTCAATATATATATACATACATATATATATATATACATATATATATATATATACATATACATATATACATACATACATACATGTATATAAACTAACTTTTTTTAAATGTAAAGATGTTTTCTAAATGAAAACTTTTTTCGACAATATTTTAAAGAAATTCTATTACTTAAATGTGGTAATTTTGGTCATATATCAATATGAGTTACTGCAGATGTAAATAGCACATGTAAAATTTAAAAGTTAAGAAATACTATAACCACTTTGGAAAATTACATTTTAAATTCTATTCTAAGATACCCTACTGAAGTCAGTTCATGCAAAAATGAATGTTATATTTTTCTTTCCCATTGAACATTTTAAAAATATAGGCGTATCACAACTATATAAATATATATACAAGGTCAGGTAACATATGTTAAGTAATTATTATATTTTATTCATATTTTAAGTAAAATCTAATTTCGAAACTGAATCAAATAAGAAACGATAACTATGTTTAAATTTTATTTCAAGTTTGATTCTTTAGTCCAAGATATTTTATAAAAGTAAACCTACAAATTAAAATGGATGTTGGATTATATTTGTTATTTTAAAACCCATCCTGTTTTTTTACCTTTGATATTTTTTTAAAATAATAAAACTTAATGAGAAGGCTTTTAAAATAAGTTATATAAATATATATTAAAACTTTGTGTAATTACGAAGTCTTTTATTTACATAGGAAATTAAAATTATTATCCGATAGGAGGCGAAATCTTGGTTTTCCTGTTGGAAAAAACACTATATCGAGCAAAAATTTTTCTGATAGTATTCTTAAAGGTCAGGAATATTATTTGTATTCACCTTTTGTTACCGGTAACATTTTGTTACCCCTGTAACTTATCATTAACTTTTTACGCAGACCCTTTGGCATTGGCAGTTTGAATTGTTTTGATAACTGCTTAGTAGAGATATTATTTTTACATCAAAGATATTTTTTCATGAAAGAAGATTCAATAAATTTCGTTTCATTAGTGCAAATTTAAAAATTTTTTTTGATGTACAAATTTCAGATAAAAAATAAATATTTTTGCATTCCAAATAACCTTAGTTTATACATTCTTTTCTCTATATATGATAGTTTATTAATTTCTTTTTGTGTGTTTTTTGTGTTGCTGTTCTCGCCTTTTTTAGTTTCTTGTAAATGACTTTTTCGTACCGACAAACTTTTTGTAGTCCAACCGTAATTTACGGAAAAAAAAAAAAAAAAAAAAAACTTTTTCCATATCTTATCAAATATTTATATTTTGAAGTGGGAGTAAAATTAAG
The DNA here is from genome assembly GCA_010016005.3 of Zanna intricata. Lineage (NCBI taxonomy): Eukaryota > Metazoa > Arthropoda > Insecta > Hemiptera > Fulgoridae > Zanna > Zanna intricata. The sequence continues at coordinate 8,948 of JAAAKQ030498881.1, read as the reverse complement.
ATTTTGTAAGTTTTGGTAGTTTTAAATTTATCGTTGTTAATCCTCGTCAAAATTTTAATAAAAATTAGAAAAAAGTAAAATAAAAAAAAACAGTGTGTTGACTTGTACGTTAGCTTTAGTTGACTTACTATTTTTATCTATGTTTTAAAATATATATTTTACACTTGTCGTAGTATAATTATCAGAAATGGAAAAAGAAAAATATTTCAGATTATTAACTACAAATTTCATATTTTTCATTAATAATATTAAGTTATTAAAAAGGAAAAGGTTAAACGTATCGATAATGTAAAAACATTGATTGTCGTAATAAACGGATCAATGAATGAAAATTAGGGAAATTAATGGCTCTACAAAAGAACTTCCTAATGAAACAATAGCAAAAATGAGTGAATATTTTTGGTAATATAAGGATTATAAAAATTTTTACGGTCTAGCAAAACCATGAGTTTTGTTGCTTTGAATAAAGGTGTTTGGCCTAAATATACTCGCCTCACATTTTCTAATAATGCAAAAATTTATTCATCAGTTCCGTCTGACGTGGGATGACACTCGGTGTAAGTTGCAAGTGGCAATGAGGAAAAATAAATACTCCAGTATGATCATAAGTAGCAGTTTTATTTTTCTTAAATATATATATATATTTATTTATTAAACTAATATACAAAAAATTATTGAGATATTTACCTAGAGAATTACAAAATCTCAATGAAAGCCAAAATATTGTACTAATGTAACTCGTGCTAAAATGAGCTTTATTTTCAGTACGCATATTCAACTTTATTCGTTAAGCAAGATGAATTACAATTGAAAATCAGGCGAGCATATAATTAGAGTAATGAAGTAATTAAGCGAGGTACGAATGAGAATATCCATAAACGTCTTATCAGTCTTGGAAACAAGGATTTTTCAGAAGGAAACTCGTTTTTTATTAAGATATTGAAAGACTGCTCTGAATTAAAAAAAAAATAAACCCGGTAGGATATATTTTATAGTGCTTCCCAGTATTTAAGTCAGAAATTAAATTATTTTGTCCTTTTATTTTTAAACGCGACTTTCACAAAATTATTTTTTTAAATTGATATACTTTTTTTTTAGCTTCTGCAGAATAAACAACTTTGAAATTTATAGAGAAGGATGAGTAGTCCATCACGTTTTATTAAATGGAATGTACAGGTTTAAAAATAATGAAGAAACAATTTTTTTGGCATAGTTTTTTGTTTTTAAAAATCTTTCATAAAAAATAATATTTCAAATTAATAAATATATTCACACTATCATATTAAAAAGAGAATACTTTTTTTAATTAAACATTATTTAATTATAAAAAGGAATCAAACTCCTGTACAAATCTTGAAGAAAAATTACAATTATAAAGTTAAGTTAAGTATAAAAATACGGATTTGAATACTAAATACCGGTGTTCTTTAGTGGTTAGGTTTCAATTAATCACACTTCTCAGGAGTTGTCGACCTGAGATTGTACAAGACTAAACTTCATTTACATTCATACACATCATCCTCATTCATCCTCTGAAGTAATACCTTACGGTAGTTCCGGAGGCTAAACAGTTAAAAGAAGTGTAGTAAGATAGGCTTTTAGACTTACCTGAAAAAAAATAATTTTCAAGAAATAAACATTAGTAGTGTACGGAATTCTGAATCGTGTAGTCGTGTATATACTGGCTCCAACTTTACTTGCTCTGTTTTCTATGTTTTGTGGTTTTTTTGCTGGTTTTGTGTTGTGTCTTTCTTTATACTATTTCTAAAAGTGATCGAGTTTGTATTTAGCGGTATTTTTTATACATAGGTAACCAACTTAGTTTATTTTGTTTATTTATTTATTTTCTGCCGTTAACTGTATATAGTTGGTAGGTGATAATATGGTCGGCTTTTGGTACTATTTTACGATTTGTAATAATAATTGATTCTTATTGCAAATTAACGACAGGTGTTCTGAGAGGGAAATTTTCTGCTGAAAAATTTCCCTCTATCATCTTTTCAAGTTTATTTACAATTTGAAGTTTTTTTTTTGTTTTTTTAATTGTTACTCAGTGAAATAAATTACTAAGTTGCGGAAGGCTGGAACTCGGTCAATTCAAACACCGAAAGAGAGCCCTCTGAAGGAGGCGGAGGAGGCCTTTCGTAAAGCCCGTAGGGAAGTTCTCTACGGGAATAGAAGAGTGATATCTGTGTGTGAGGTTACTCCTTCTTCGTGTTCGGAAGACAGCGACTAAAAGGGCATTTGTGATGACCGGGAGTGGGTTGATATGGTGGACATAGACCAGGGACTCCCGGACATAACGAGACGGCAGAAGAAGAGAACGAAATCCCGTTCCCCGCCGTTAGAAGGCCCAAAGAGGAGGCAAAACGCTGCAGGAGACAGCTCTGACTCCCATAAGACAGGGAGCTATCTGCGGGTCCGAGAGAATGATTTAGACAAGTCAATGAAGACCGACAAACCCCGCCCCCAGAAGAGGGAACATTCGCAGGTAGAAGGTGGTAGTGAAGGAGATTTCTCTGAAGGGACTGACATGGGTAGTGGTTCTGTGCATAACTAACTTAACTGTGCGTCAACTACAAAGAAGGAGATACAGGATGCACCGTTCCACGTCCAAGAATTAGCGCAGAACCTAGAGACCACAGTGTTAGCTATGTATGATGGTGTTGAGTCAAAAACGACGGCTGCAAAGGAAACGCAGACTACGGCGTTAGCATCAGATAGTTTTACCAATCCGGAACGAATAGAGAAGGCCCTCACCTCCAACACGACCTGTTGAGTTATAGACTCAAAGTAGCCGCCCGCTCTCTATACGCAAGTGAAGGTCGTTGTAGAACCACCCTCTGCGGCATCCGGTGAGACTATTCTCTTCCTAACATCCACACAGCCTGGGAGCAGTCTGTTTTTAGTAAGATTATGTGTTACCGCTGCCCAGAAATCATGATGAAGATGAGGACGAAGACAAGGGAATCACCATGGCCCTGGTGTTGAAGGACTCTGGGGAAGATAATCTTAGATACGGTTCTGGCGATGAATAAGCTTCAGAGGATGATGGAGCAGATTCTGTAGCCCCAAAAATGTTTTTGGAGAGAAGATGACCAAGATCCTGGAATATTGGCACAGAAGAAATGGACCTCCGGAAGTACTGGTTACACTTAGTTGGCTCTGGGGAGAGGAAAATCCCCCCGCCGGCAGACCCGTCCTCAACTCTGCTGATTGTCCAAAAAGCGGGCACCACCTATGCTGAGTTGTGTAAACTGATCAGCGAGAGGAATAACCTCGCTGAGGTTAAAAAAAGTATCTGTTAAAAAAGGGCGGGGAGCTGAATTACAGCTCAGGTGAGGAATGCCTCTTCCAAGAAATCCGAATTACTTCAGCGGATTGGTGAGAAGATTGAAAACATCAGTCACAGATAATTAACTGGGTATTCGAATGACAACATATAATATTAAAGGTATAGTGGAAGCGTTCCGCAAAATCATTGGACCACAGACCCCAGTTAAGGTGTCTGCGTTGAGGGCTGCGTACGGAGAAACGAAAGGGGTGACTGTTTGCATTCCCGCCCGAGCTGCTGCAACACTGGGGACAGAGAGAGAGAGTAATTGTGGGGTGGCACTCTTGTAAACTGGAAATGAAAAGGGAGGACCAACGGTGTTTCCGTTGCTGGAAGTTAGGCCTCTCTTCTTCCAGGTATACCACAGGTAAACACATAATGTGTTTTCAAAAATGTATTTTCGCTGCCGAAGTACAGAACATCAGATTGGAGCATGTCAGCTGGGTTCCAGGTGCCTGGATTGCAATACGGCTGGCCATAGGACAGGAAGTTTCAACTGTCCACATGGAAACCTGCGAAGCGGAGGTCGGGTACTTCAGGACCGTTAATGAATTGTTTATATCTCAACGCAAGTAGACGGCGGATCTATCATGACCTGGTTCTCAGTTGGGCGTCGCAGAAGAACTATGATCTACTCTTCATCACAGAACCCAACAGAATAATGACAGAAACGAATGGATGGTTGACTGATGAGGACTGTGCGGTAGGCATCATTAACATCTCTAGTAAATATGTAATAATCCGTTCGCGGAGTGGGCACGAATTTTCAAGTATAGAACTATCAGAATTTGCATTTGTATTGGGATACATCTCGCTGAATTGTGACGATGAGCGATATGAACGATCTTTAGACGACATACTGGAAGTCATTCGAACGTTGCCCCGCCCAGTAATGGTACTTGGTGACTTCAACTCCGAGACGACGGAATTCGGAGGACAGCGGAATGCGGCCGGGAAAGCCAACTAGCTGCTGCTCTGGGTTCAGTAGACATAATATATGTGGGTACCCCTGAAATCCCCAGATTTGTTGGCAGGGGGGACGATTCGGTTTTGGACACAATTCTGATCAGTGAGACGGTCTTGAAATTAATTACGGACTGGAACATTGTGGAAGAAAATTTTCTAAGGAAGTGGTTTCACGGTGCGAAGAGATGTACCCCCGCAGTTATTCAAAAACAGAAATTGGCGACCGACTCATGAGGCAATTAGAAATTTCACTACAGCTGTGTTGAGCAGAACTGAACGAGGGTTTGTGCCCAATCCAGAGATACTTCAACAAATCATTCAGGAGTAGTCGGAACAATTCAGGAGGAATCGGAACAGGAACGAAGTATACTGGTGGGCCCCAGGAATTGAGCTACTCAGACAGCAGGTAATGCACCATAAACGACTGCTATAGCGTTACAGAAGAGTGAGAAGAGAGAAAGACGTGCTTCACCTCAATTACAGAAGGGCTAGAGACGCCTATGCGTACGCCATTAAAGAATCAAACAAAACGGAAAAGTTGGAAACAGCTGGTGGAGGACCTCGACGTTGATCCCTGGGGTAGGGCGTATCACATTATCATGAAGAGATATGGTGCCCCTCCCCCTTAGTAGCGAAAATAACAGTGCAATACGCAGTCAGCAGCCTATTCATACTGACTCCGACGCCATATCACGCTATCGACTGAGACGATGCCCCGAGAATCACGATAAATGAATTTACCACTGCAGTAAAACATATGAATGTCAAGAAGAGTCCGGGGTGTGATGGAGTCCAGGGAAGGCTACTCAAAGGCCTAATTAAGGATAACCCATGGCCACCTGCCACTCTTCAGTCAACGGGGTCATACATCTAAATCTGTTCAGCTGCTGATCTGCTACGGTGGAAAAAACAAACATACACACTTATACTCGTATATACCCTAAATACATTACACCTCTTTTTGGGCAGACGTGTAAAAAGTATTATTTTTTAGTTTTAGTGAGTCTTTTAAATCGGTTTTATTTATTTATTACTTTTTTAAAGGCTAATTTTATGTGTATATAGATTCATACACATAAAATTATGTGTTTTAGATTCATTTCATATTCGTATATTTTGGCTAAAAAAAACTTGTTTTTAGATTCATTTTCTTACAAAAGAAAACGATGAAACTCACCACGTAAATAAATTTTAAATGCGGATAACTTGTTTACGTCTGTTGTAAATTCTATAGCCAGTTTTTAAATTTATATGTAATTATAGGGAAATTTTTATATATAAATATGATTGCAAATAATATTAATTTGGTTATTTAGCAATCCAGTTAGCCGAAAAAATTATTTAAGAGAAACAAACAGGAAATTTCAATACACTAAAGAAAACAGATAGAAGGATCAAACAAATTAAAACTAAATTCTACTGTACTTTGGAAACTTCTGTGAATTATCTTTATAGAATTAACTTTATTGTTTAAGAGAATTAGGAAGTTAACTACTGATAACACTCAGACTGGAATATTCCAGTGAATTTAATCCTGGACTTAAGGTGCTAAAATTCTGATTTATAATAATTTAATAGGTTACAATTATTATTTATAAACTAAATAAAAGTATACTCTAGTAAAAGTACACTCAAATATGCACTCGTGCATATTTCTAAACATCTGAGAATTTAAATATTTTTCGTTTAATTTCACAGGTTATCTAACTCATCTTATGAAATTAAGTATTTTTTAAGCAACCGTTTCAAAACGGTTGTTCTAATAGTGTTTATATCTTTGTCTGAAGTTTAATATAGGTAGAAAATCAAGATTAACCCTATTTTATTTCCCCATTAATTTTTTTTTATTATATCTCAATTGAAATCTTTATTTGGAAAAATCTGGAAACTGAAGAAAAGAATGTATTGTTTCCTTAATCTTTATCTTGACTTATTCCACTATGGAACAAGCAAAGATTATTATTATAATTACATACACTAATTATTGTCTAATCGTTTTGCATTATCCTCATTCAATTATGCATTTTAGATTGATATAAACGGGATAAATTGACGGAAATAAGGATTTTATCCAAAGTAAAATAAAATTAGATTAGTAATTATTCAGTTATTTATTTCTGTCATTTTTTTTTTTTTTTCAATAATTCTTCTCTCTGAATTCTCAGTATTGTAATTGGGTTATTTCAGCTGAATGAAATAAATATTAAAAGGAGGAGGAAATGATAATTGATTTGCTTTACAATACCAAAAATTATTACTATTATTATTACTATACTTTCTTTTTTATTACAACAGTTATGTGTTTTTTACTGTTCTGTATGAGCTTGAATATTTTTAAGTCTAAACAGTATTGTCAAATTGTGTAAAGAATTTCTGAACTGTCTTGTTAGGGTGTGGTATGCAACCTTGTCGTATAAGGCTTCTAACAGTCTTCACTCTTCTGGTAATATTAATTCCTCGTATTCTCTGAATTCGTCTAGTATGAATATCTTTTTTTATTATTGAGACTAATTTTATATTTTTTAGAATTATCATTTAGAAAAATGTGCCATAAAACTTATTTTAACCAATACATGTCTATGCAAATACATACAATTCATAGTGTTTTCCTCTTTACTTAAGTTATTTATTAAGTAGTTGCTACTTAGTTTTCGTCTTTTCAATGTATTTAGTTGAGCTGAGCATCTCTGAGTTTTACGTTTCCATTAAGTCTTTTTATAAAGACGGCGATATTTATTTTAAATAAAACTGCAGTTTATTCCTTCTAGTTTATTTTGAAATTTTCAGTTATTCAATAAATAAGTTTTACACAGTTATTATATTTATTATGTGTACATTTGATAAGATGTAAATTAACCCTAACCCTAATTAAATTTAGATCCCTATTAATTTATTGCTATTTTTTTTACAACCTTTTCGAAGAAAAGATTTTCTTTGGGTCGCGTGGTGAGAATGCGGGTTAAAATGAATTTTCTTTACGTTTTGAGGTATAAGAAGTACGAAAATTTCATTAACTTAAGAAAGAAAATATAATTTCCTTATATATACATATATATATATATATATATAGAGAGAGAGAGAGAGTGTTGTGTATGAAATACCTGAGAGATACCTGTGTTGTGTATGAAATGTTGTAGCTCCAAAACCTCCAATACTACACAATAAATTTCAGTGAAATTTTACTGTAATAATGTATCAAAAGTTTTACATGTGAAAATTGGTTAGAACATTCTTCAGGTTTGCTCAATTTAATGTCGAAATAATTTGAACGGGACAAGTTAGAAGCGTAGTTCGTTATGATGCTACAATTTAGTACGTGCGCGTTTCTTTATCTACGGTATTTAGGCTTAGCAATATTAAAGTAAGAAGAATATTAAAACTAAATTAAATTAACCAAAAGTCGGTCTTAATGCGTAGAAAGATTTTTTCTGTTTTAGATATCACGTAAAACTCTTTTATTACTTTATGTGCAATATCATTGTATTATACGGACAATTTATTCCTGTATTTACTAAGTTTATCGAAAACTTCTAGGTAAACGGGAGTAAACATGTAAGTTATAAATCATATAAAACATTACTATAATGTTATCCATAAAATTCTTGAGACATATAAGCAATGTAATATTTCTTGTAGACTGGAATTATTGCAAACGAACGTGATTTTGAAGGAAAACAGTGGTATTATTCTATGAGAATCGTAGGTTAATTTATTGTTTTCGTTGAAATTGATATGGTACAGCCAAGTTAATAAATGTTTTGCTGAGGTAAATCGCGAAGAGTACTTTGTTAACATCCTAACAATTCAACAACAGGAACATATACATATATATACACACACGCACGCACACACTTATATTATGTCATATGAAGAAAAGTCTTTAATTATCTGAAAATATAATTTTACACACACACACGCGCGCGCGCGCGCGCGCGCACATACACACACACACACAGCCACACACACACACAGACACACACAGACAGACAGACAAAGAGAGAGAGAGAGAGAGAGAGAGAAAGAGAGAGAGAGAGAGAGAGAGAGAGAGAGAGAGAGAGAGAGAGACAGACAGACAGACAGACAGACAGAGAGGGGGGAGACACGCACATACAACACAAATATTATGTCATGGAGAAAAGTCTTTAATTATCTGAAAATATTATTTTATAATTTAAAATTTCACAAATGAGATTAAATAAAGTCACATAAACAATCAAGGTTTTTTTTTTGTAAACAAAGGAAATGAAGAAGGCTTTCAGAATTAAACTCCACTTTTCAGTAACGTATGAAATTTATATTATATCAAAATAAGTATCGTCAACGAGAAAATTTTATTACCACAAAATTTTATAATATTTTTTATGTTAAAATTCTCTAATAGAAAATGGATGATAAAGTTGATTAATCACAACTGCTTATCGATAGCAACATACAACTACTTCTAAAGACTTTATTTTAAAGTTATGCACGTGTAATGATTTCTTTAAAAACACCATTACTACTCATCTTAGTGTACTTTGAGATGGTTTCACATTTAAATTTTTTTTTTTTTTTTGTCCAGTCATTTGACCGGTTTGATGCAGCTCTCCAAGATTCCCTATCCAGTGCCAGTCGTTTCATTTCGTTATACCTCCTACATCCTACATCC
>JAAAKQ030498859.1:0-20640 GCA_010016005.3 Zanna intricata | reverse complement strand
TGTTTATTGGAAACTTTTTTCTTATTTTTAGATATAGAATCCATTTCCAAGAGATTGCCGTGCAGTTTTGATACACTGTATATATATATATATATATATATAATTTATTTGTTTGTGTATGGTTAATAATATTACAATATTTTTAACAGGTTTTGAACTTTCTTGGATTTTTATGTGTTGCTCTGTCAATATATTCTAACATTGGAAGAGGGAGTTTCTTTTCATCTGTTGCTGGATTTGGATTTTGGTTTAGTGCAATTTTATTAGCCCTCTATGTGTTCCACGCCATAGAAAAATTCCATATGATACCATGGTTAAAAGTTGTAAGTACTACTTAATATTTTATGTAATGCTTAATTATATTGTAGAATTTATTTGCTTTTTTAAATTTTTGGTTGGATTTTTTCCTGTTATAGTGGGAGGGTCCTAATGGTCTGTTCGCCAATGGGCATTATTAAATGTTTCATTTAATAACACCCCAGGAAAGTCATGCAACATTGGCTAACAAGGGTTTCACTCTTGACAAACTATTAAATAGAAGGAAATTAAACAAAATGTTAAAGTATGTAAATATGCAAGTTAGGAATGACGTAAAATATTTGTTTTCAGTAAAATATTTTGAGATTCAGAACTTGTGTCAAATGTACCTCCCCATCCCCTTACACAATTTTAACCAAAATTAAATCTCATCAGAAATCATTGTACAACATTTCATTAAAAAAAAAAAAATCAAACCAGTCTCAAGATATTAAGCAAAATGATAACTAACACAAAAAAAGAAAAAAAATATTAGGCTTATTGTCTACACCTCCCAAATGAAATTTCCAAATTATGTAACCAAGGGGATATAATATAAAGGCATCATCTAATTAGTATAAAAATGTGACTTATGAAAAATGTTTTTTTTTGTCCCCTCATTTATGGGTGTTTAATTAGTGATTCCTTATGGTTTGACCTGAAAAATTGAATAAAGTAGGTCTCAGAACTGTAATTGTAATAGTTTTTTTTAGAAATCAGTGGTGAAAACCAATAAATTGGGATATCTAAATTGTCTAAATTGGGGATTTCTAAATTAAAAAGAAAAGAAACCTTTTACGTGAAACCCAAAAATACATAATTTTTAAATCTCTTTTCTAAAGTAAAATAAATTTAATTAAAAAAAACTCACTGTTGCTAAACATTATTTAGCTTCACTGACAACAAAGTATATAACTTTAATTATTATTGTTGGTAAATAATTTTTTTAACTGCTTTTACAAAAAAAAAAAAAAAAAACATTAAAGAGAAAATTAAAGTGAGTCCCTAAAATAACAGGGTTTCAAATAGTCATAGTTTTTGAACAAAAGTTGACATACGTTAAAATGAAAAAAATTCTCCAAGAATCACACTTATACGGATTTTGATATGCATTCCTGTAGTTGCTCTGCTGCTATAAAGTTATGTCAATCTCTTGCTATACATGCAGAGAACATCTGGTGTGACAGCTTAAAGTGATACATATTTTTGATTGGTGCAAACTTCTTACTGTTACCACCTAAACTTCTTTTGCACTTGCACTAATGTTCTTTAGACCTTGCGCTTTGGTCTAAGAATTATGGTTCAGAATTATATTCTGTACAAAGTTGTGAAAAATAATTTGAATATAACAAAGAAATGTTTGAATAATTCAAATTTTATTTAGAAACAGTACATTAGACCAAAGCGCATTATAAGTACCAGTTAATGATAAATGTTCAGAAATGAGCCTGCCATTTTCAACATATTTCTTAGCATGCTTTCCTACTGCTTTTGTTGCTCTGTTTATTTTTTCAGAACTGCCCACAAGTTGGCTCAGTCGTATCTATAATGAAGACGATTAATTCCTCACAAGAATGTATTTGTTTTGTATGGAATATTTTTCATCCTCCCCAAATGCAAAAATTTAAATTTTAGATTAGGCAATCATGATAGTAAGGAATTTGGATCTTCATGGCTGATCCATTTCAGGGAATGATGATTTTTAAGCGAGTGGTAATGGCAGATTGCCAATTAGAAGGGAATACCGCAAATACTGGAGAATTCCATTCTCCAATTAGATGGGGCTCCTCCTCATTTTGCTGCACTTGTGTAGGATTATCTCAGCAATTTCTTCAATGGGTTGGATTTGAAGAGTGAATAACCTGGACTCCTTGGTCTCTGGATCTTATTCCTATAGATTTTGATTTATGGGTTTATATAAAATTACCTGTGTTCTCTTTTACATTAAGAAGTTTGCACCATTCAAAAGTACGTATCACTTTAAGCTGTCACACCAGATGTTCTCTGCATGTATAGCAAGAGATTGACATCACTTTATAGCAGCAGAGCAACTACAGGAATGCATATCAAAATCTTCTGCATAAGTGTGATTCTTGGAGAATTTTTTTCATTTTAACATATGTCAACTTTTGTTCAAAAACTATGACTATTTGAAACCCTGTTATTTTAGGGGCTCACTTTAATTTTCTCTTTAATGTTTTTTTTTTTTTTTTTTTTTTTAAGCAATTAAAAAAAATATTTACCAACAATAATAAAGTTGTCAGTGAACAATAATAACTTCGTTGTCAGTGAAGCTAAATAATATTTTTATATTTTCAACAGTGAGTTTTTTTTTTATTAACTTTATTTTACTTCAGAAAAGAGATTTAAAAATTATGTATTTTTTGGGTTTCATGTAAAAGATTTCTTCTTTTTTTTATTTAGAAATGTAATATATAAATGGATTACACCAATAGTCAAGTCATTCTGATCTTTTCAAGAAACATATTTTAAGATTAAAAAACTGACTATTCATCACTAGTGTTATTCACAAAAAAAAAAAAAAATGTTAATTGTAACTTAAGGTCTCTTATGCAGTGGAAAAATTTATGAGTGAATAATTTAATTAATGGTTATTGTTAATCACCAAAGTTATATAAAACACTGAACAAAAACTCATTTTGGTTCAGTTTCTGAGATTGTAAATTCTTAATAATTTTTAAACTTCTGTTACAGGAATTAATATATTTTCTAGTATGGGCACTCTTGTACTTAATTGCTGCCACATTAGCTGCTGCTCTTACTGGTCATTCTGCAGCTTTTGGTTGTGCTGCTGTAAGTAACAGTTGATTTTTTTTTATATTTCAGTTTTTTATCATCTTTAATTTGTTAATTTTTATTTAATTTTTTTTTAATGTTTTAATTTCAGTGTATTTGATAAGTTTTGCAACACTGATTACTTGCTTTAAATAAAATCTAGGTCCATCTCTCTTAAATGAATTCCATATTTTCAATTTAATTTTTATCTTTTAGACATCCTTAACCAATTAGAGGTAGATGCCCTAATATAAATGCATACACATCCAAGATGTGAAGATTTAATTTCTGGAATCCAGGTTTAATTATTTTGTAATTAAAAAAATGCATCAGCATGGTTATAAGATGTGGATATGACAAGAGGTGTTTTTTTGGGGCCTGTTGAGTTCTACAACCTCCCTGGAAGAAAATATTTTTAGATTTGTATATTAGAGGTTACTATTGTCTTCAAAATACTCTCCTTTTACATTTATATACTGGTTTTTAATGGTGTTCCCATTTCTGGAAACAGAACTATAATTCTTTTTTGAGAATACTTCTTTATTGCATTATTTTTGGCATTAGAAATATTGAAAAATCTTTGTCCTTTTAGTTCAGTCTTTAATTATGGGAACAGCCAGAAATTACAAAGAGGCCAAGACTGGTGAATAAGCAGGATGACTGAATTTGTTGATTTTTTTTTTTTTTTTTTTGTCCAGAAACTCTTGTAATGAGTGTATCGTAATATTGTGCACTGATATGATAGATAATTTCTCACATCTTTTATAGATCTTTCTAGTCTGATCTCAGCCCAGATCTTTTACTCAAAATAGAATCGTACAACTTTTTCAGTACCTCTACATATCATTTTTGGTTACTGTTTTTCCCTGTTCAATTTCTTGTTGAAATAAATTCCAGTCTAGTTACAAATTCCACAATTATGGTCTTGAACTAAACATGACTCTCTCTTGCTGGGCACGGCAAACTGAGATTTTCACTGCTTGCTCTGATGTTTTTCTTCATAGTCTTGCTGAAAGCACCTGGTTTCATCAGCTGTAATTATATGTTCATCTCAGAAATATGTGTTTATTTGTAGAAACTTCAGTCACAACTTGTAGCTGTTTTGATTTTCTTCTTCCATTAAAATTTTATTCACAAACTTTTTTTGTGAAGAATCCATGATTTGTTCTTCTACAACTCAGGTCACTTTCTTCTTACTCGCTCAGGGAGAGTAGTTAGAATTTCAAGATAATATTCCGTATTCACTGTTTGACCTTTAGGACGGCTGAGATTGCATATTTTTTCAATGTTTCGTCTGTTTTCGAAAGAGAAGGACATCCTGGACGTGGAACATCTTCAATTTCTTGTTCTTCTTTAACTGTTTATGCTACTCAAAAACCCGTGTCACTCATCACCATAAACTTGTTGTAAGAGAGAATAGGTCTCTGTTGTGGACTTGCCAAGTTTCACAAAAAATTTAACGTTAACCCGTTGCATGTAACCTTGAGGCTCACACTATTTGTCATACAAAAAATCAGTTTCGTTATTTTCTAGTCACACCTCATATATACCCTTTTATGTGTTAATGTAAAGTATCTAGGCTATTATTTTATAATCTGCTGACAAAAGAGTTTATCATGACAACTATCTGTTTATAATACTTCACAAATAATGATGAGTTCATCAATTCAAAAAACATTTTATTCAAACCAGTAAGTTTATATTAAACTTGCTATTTTTGCGAGTTAGGTGATTTTTATCTATTATTATTAATTATCACACTCTATGTATTTAATAAAATTGTGTTTTATTTATACATATAGAAAGGAAGAGTGAATTTATGTTATTAATTATTCTATTGTAATTGCAAAAAAAAATAGGTTTTCAGATTTCAACAGAAATATTCTTTTTGACCATCCCTGAATCCATTTAAGCTAGATTTGGTGTGACTGTATGTACGTATCTTGCATAACTCAAAAATGATTAGCCTTAGAATGTTGAAATTTTGGATTTAAAACTGTTTTAACCTCCAGTTGTGCACCTATCCTTTTGATTGCAATTGACTAAACCAAAATTGTCCAAAAAGGCCCAAAATCCAAAAAAAAATTTTTTTTTTCTTAACTGCAGTAATAAGCCCTCATTGAGAGCTTTTCAACAATATGTCAGTAACAACAATCTATCATAAGTGAAATTTATTTTCATTAGTTCCAGAGTAATAAAATTTTAATTAATGAAATATTTGAATCTTACAAGGTTATACATTGGTTCAAATCAAACTTCATCTCTTTTTTTTTTTAACTTTTTTTCTAATAAATATGTTGATTTATTAATAATTATTAACCTCTGATTCTAAAAAAAGTTTATAATAAATAATAATTCAATTAAAAAAAAAAAAAATTAAAAAAAATCAGAAGTTATTAATGAAATAAAATTTTATGTACTTTTTATTTAAAAAAAAAAATGTGTACTTGTAATTTAAAGAACGTCATGTGTTTTCCACATCAGCTCTTTTGTTTTGAATTAAAAATTAAACCATTTTATTTCTTTGTATTAGAATTATATGAGTATCCACTAATTTTTTGTATTGTTAAATATATGTTTTACGCAAAGTTACATCTTTTATTTTTTATGTTATAGTTCTTTGGATTCTGTGCACTAATTGTGTATGGATACGGTGCATTTTTAAAATATGAAGCAATACGAAGTGGTCAGATAGCACAAGGAGAACGACATATTTCAAAAACGACATCTGCTGTTACCTCTCCTGCTTATTAATTTTCTTTATTACATCGATTTCCTATGTAATGGTTCATTAATATTCATTCTTCATCTATTTTTTTTTTTTTCATTGTATATATATTTCATAATTCTATTTATCTTTGTAATTTATTTTTACATGAACTGTAATGTTTATTATATTTTTGTTTTCACACCAGTGAAATGTTGATTAACTTCATAGAAAAGACATTTTTCTAAAAAAAAAAAAAATTGTTGTTGTTTAATGAATTACCAGAAAACTACTCATAAATTAAAAACAAGAGAACCAAGTCAGGTTTAAAGCAACAAGAAATTCTAATTTAAAAATGTTTTAACTTTTTGTATCTTCTAGAGTAAATTTGAATATTTTAAGCACTCCTTGATTGTATAATATATTATTTTGCATGTTCACAAAGATTCACACAAAGTTTGAATCTATCAAGTTTTCAATGGCAGTTATATTAATGAAAAAGGTTCCATACTTCATCTTGAATTAAACTGGTAATGCTGTAAGCAGCAAATTAAAAATACTAAGCAATAATTTTATTTTTTACATAAAAAAAAAAAGAAGTATTTTTCCATAAGAAACAAGCATAATAAGAAAAATATCAAAGAATTATTGAGAAACAACATAGCCTAAGAGATTGCCGGCTTCTGTGGCGGGAGTGGTAGCGTCTCAGTCTTTCATCCGGAGGTCCCGGGTTCAAATACTGGTCAGGCTACAATTCATTCATCTTATCCTTTGAAGATATACCTTAACGGTGGTTCCGGAGGTTAAACAAAAAAAAGAAGAGATTATTACTACAAAAAATAAAAAAGTAACCTTTTTTTAATATTTTTTACTATTATTTTTTAATTTGTCTCCTGTATTTATTATACAGCACAGTTTTGATGGACGAATCTCATCTTTAATCCGAAACTCTTGGTAATCCCAACAAGCATTGAAGAACTTTTAATTAATTAAAAAAATGTAAATTTATTTATCTTAATTTCAGATATTTTTTTTTTTTTAATTGTAAAAATAAATAAGAACGAGTTCCTCTAAAAAAAAAATTAGATTAATTTAAAAAATGACAACGTACTGAATTAAAAAAATTATTACAGAGTACATCAATTTTAAATGTAGTAACTAGCTTCTATAATAAATCGACTGATTCTTTAAACAACATTTTTCAGTACAATAGACTAATCTGTGTTTTTGTATTTTTTATAAAATTATAATGCATTTGCTGAGATTTTGATATTTTTTATCGATTCATAAAAAAATAAATAAATTGTTACTATTTGATAAAAAGAAAATAAAAATAAATATTAATGAAAGTTTACATTCAGATGAAATTGTAGAAATTTGAATCCTAAATTTGGAAATAACTGTCAAAGAAAAAAGTAATTTAATAAACTAAAATTTGAAATTCTTACAAATTTCCGTTTTACCGGCCTCCATGGTGCAAGTGGTAGTATCTCGACCTTTCATCCAAAAGTCCTGGGTTCAAGTCGTGTTTAAACATGACATTTTTCATACGCTAACATTTTCATATCCCATGCACAAGCTTCAAGCTTATGTGGCAATATAAAAAAAAAATCTTGTAATAACACTTAACAAATACAAATTTTAGATTAATTGAAAAATTTAATAGTGGTGATTAAAAGGATTTAACAGGACAGTCAAAGTTAGAAATGATATATGTCAACTCCTGATTATTCACAATAATAACTGCAACGAGGATTACACTGTAGAACTACAGGACTGTAGCAAAATTGAACTATAGAACCTGTATTTTTACACAGGATCTAAATGAAACAATATTTTCATTTAATCTCTTTTTAATTATTTTACACTTAATATTTTCTTTTTGAAAATTTTATTTATAAATAGAAAGAAAATATTTTCTTTCTATATATTTTCCTTCTTAATATTTAATTGAATAATGTATTTTAAAATTACCTAATACTGTACTGCAGTTTAGTATTTACATGTACTGTTACATTAAGATGTAACTAATAAAATAAAATACAATACGTTACACTATTATGTTAAAGTAATATACAAAAGTTTATTCAAAATACACTTTTGGGAGTGTTTTAAGACACTTAAAACAGTCCCAAAACACTTAAATACTAAAAATTTAGCATCATTACTCTAGAAGATAATTAAGGTTAAAGATTTCATATGAAATATAAATATGGAAATAGTTATTTTGTGTAGCACTGTTAAACATTTTCTTAAAAATAAATATGAAATGAAAGTTCTTGAGACGTATTGAATTACAATATTTTTTTTTAATATAATTTATGTTTACAGTACTAGTAAATTTTAATATTTTTGTTAAATGTCAACTTTTAATCTGCACTCAGTTCACTTAACACCCGTTAGTTAATTAAATAATAATTATAAACTAACTTTTATTCATATTCATTTCATTATATAATATTTATTTAATAATTATAAGAAACTGTATCTGATAATGTACTTATGCAGTGATAATTTAACTAACAACATTCCTATACTGTTCTTATTTCTGTATAAAAAGTCTGTCTTAACGAGTATTATTATTGTTATTTTTTCTTATTATTATATTATCTTGTTAATATTTTTATATGTTCACTTTAGAATCTTATTTATTTTGTTAATTTAATTTTAATGTATATAGGTTTTTAGTTAAATAATCGTTAAATATACTAATGTTTTTTTTTGGTTTTTTTTTTTTTTTTTTTTTTTTTCCATTGTAATTCACTAAATGAATGAAAATGTTAAATCTATTTTATTCTTTATTTAAAATTATTTGATACACAATACAACCCAATCGATCCAAAGATAAGAACAATTCACGTAAGGATCTCAAAAAATAAACATTCTTATGTATTGTTTAAAAGTGTAAAATTTCAAAACAGTACAATGGCGTAAATTGATTTATATCTGTGTAAAATGAAAAGAGATCGTAAAAAATGTATTTTTTTTTTTTTTTTTTTGTAAAACTTGGAATTATATTATATTAGATTGATATTTAAAAAAAAAAAAACCTATTAAAATTGATTATTTAGTGAAAATTTTAATTGAAAACTTAAATTATCAATATTTTTGTTAGTTAGATCATAGGAATTAAACATTTATTTAAATCACTTGCTTCAAGTTTTAATTGTATTCGAATAAACCACCAAATAATTCTTATCTCTGTTAATATTTCACATTAATAGTAGATATCAGTTTTATTATATTACTGTAAAAGACAGGAGCTCTTTTCTTAACATTAAGGAATATGGTAAATTTTTAGAGTTTTTTTTTTAAATATTCATTTGATGAAGTAGTAGTAATTAATTACTGCAAAAATATGATTTTTTGTGATGACTGAAAAAAAGGGGAAAAAAATTAATTGATATTTAAAAGTTAATAATATTGCGTTAATTGCTAGTTCGTAATACCGTAAATCTTATTCACCATAAAGTTACATCATACTTTTTTTATATTAAAATTGATATTTAAAATATTTTGTTCTAATATCTTTTATATTTATAGAATACATTTTCAGATTTTGTTTAATATGAAAGAAAAAAAATCCAGTATTTTTTAAATGTTGAATTTGATATAGATAGTAACTCAAAATTACAAAAAATATTTACATAAAAATGTGACATGGTAGAGGTTTAAAATTCATATTATTGATAAATAATTAATATATGGTTGATGAAAGAAATAAAAATTTGTGAATTATTTTCTAAATTTCAATTATAAAAACCATTAATTACCTCAAATTTGTTTTAATTAACAACTTAAAATCCTACTTAATAAAAATAGTGTTGTAAATATATGATGCATTCTTGATTAAGCCTACTACTTTTTTAATTTTGGAATAATTTTGAAACAATTTATAAATAAATTCTTTTTTAAAGTTCAATTAATTCCCTTGTATTAAGAATCAGATTAGATGGAGATTCTTGACATTAAATTTAACATCTGTACAAAGAAATAGAAACTCTATATAAATTCATATATATAGATTGTCATGAGATATTTTACTTATTAGCTCTTCATTAGTACTTATTAATTATCTTAAAGATTATTTTAAAAACAAAAAACAGAAAATTTTATTTATTTTATGATGAAATTTGAAGATTTAATTTCAAGATATTATTAACTTAATTGTATTATGTTGAGATATATTCAATGAAAAAATAATTTCATACTTTAAAATTTAATTTTTCCTTTTTCTGACTGCAAAACAAGGATATATTGTTTATCGCTAAAGTACCATGTATAAAACATAACATATCATAGTTTTGTCAGTAGTTAAATAAAAAGTTATTAAACACATTTTGTTTTCAAATTTTACAACATCTTAAATGCTAGAGTAAATGCTGAAAAGACCACCTAGATTCCTAAGTATATGCTTCCACCATTTTAATTATATTTCTCGAAACTGTTTTTATTATTTATGACTGGATATTTAATACAGTTTCTTCAATATTGACCTTCAGTTGTTTTAATATTCATTGTTTGATGCTATAGGCTTTTTCTTTGAGGTAATCCCAAAGAAAAAAATCTGGCATTGATAAATCTGAAGTCTGGAAATCTTGTTGTTTAAAAGCTATAAGCAATGACGTGATCACCAAAGAATTAGTTAATGAAAGCAGTTATTGAATTTGTGTAGCATGATGTTATGCAAACAGTATCTATCTTCTTTTTCTAGTAGAGCAATGGATTACAATAAAATTAACGTAAGATTAATTCGTCAAGCAAAATAATGTAATATATATATATATGATATATACAAATATATATAAACTGATGTCATTCTGCATTAACATTGTTCAAAAAATAAAAAAATAGGACCAGTAATTCTTTTTCTTCATAATATTATACACCAGATGCTTATCTGTGTGTGTAACGGTTATCTAAGATAAGCATAGTAATTTTCATCATTCCAGATTCTAAACCTTAAGCAAAATAGAATCATACCTTTATAAAAAATGTAGCAAGTTCATCATCACTCCCGCATAAATCTATAAAATCAGTGACAATATTATTGTTGTTTTATAATATCATGATTAAATGTTTGAATTTGTTATGATCGCAGGTTTATGAATGGTTGATTTCAGCTGACAAGTGTCAGTTGATTTTTTTTTTTGACAAGGCAGTTAATCTGCCATTATTAATTTTGTCTACATTCAGCACAGCCCTTAACTATTATATTCCTTATCCTTAACAGAACTTGCCTGTCTATATTCAGTCACTGACCTTAATCCTGATGTCTTATTTAGGAACTGGTCTTTCCTAGTACTTATGGTACTAGGAAACCATAAGGTTATACCATAAGTACTAGGACGGCACCATAAGTCTTTCCTAGTACTTATGGTACTAGGAAAGACTTATGGTGCCGTCCTCCGTGGCCGAGTGATAGCGTCTTGACCTTTCATCTGGAGGTCCTGGGTTCGAATCCTGGTCAGGCATGGTATTTTTCACACACGCTACAATTCACTCATCTCATCCTCTGAAGATATACCTTAACGGTGGTTCCGGAGGTAAAAAAAATGTACTTATGGTGAAAAATTATAGCATTGTAGTTACTGATTGCATATTGATGAAATACGACTCGACAATAAAAACACATTTTACTTAGAAACATCATCTTCTCACTAATAATAACCGAACAATCTGATCATTTTGTTAGGCTACCGTCAGTCTACTACATTAGTACTACAGTCAGATGTAGCTGTAAAGGTAAAAATTTTTATACGGATTTGAATACTAGATTGTGGATACCGGTGTACTTTGGTGGTTAGGTTTCAATTAACCACACTTCTCAGGATTGGTCAACCTGAGATTGTACAAGACTACACTTTATTCACATTCATACACATCATCCTCAGAAGTAATACCTTACGGTAGTTCCGGAGGCTAAACAGATAAAGAGAGCTGTAAAATGTATCTTGCAAACCTAATGTAATAACATATGGAGGTAGCAATTAAAATTTTATAAAAGGCTTGGTGATAGGTTGTATTTTATATGGACTAATGGTATATTCTAATGAAGTTATGTTTTTATTTACAAATTCATTAAATGTCTTCACAGATAGTTTTAAACACTTGAACCAAGACAATTCCTACAGAAATATATGCAAAAGAGACTAATCTAATGGTAAAATATGTAACTGAGCAGCTAGTGTTTAGTATTTATTTACTGAAGATAAATTTTTAGTCTGAATTGGGTTGTACTGTAAATATTAGTACAAACACTAAGAGTTTTTTCTTAGTAAGATGTTTACAGTTATTAATGACAATAATTTTGTGCATTACAGATATCTTAAAAAATGTCTTAAATAGTTTTATGTTTATGTAGCATACAATTTTTAAAGTTATTATCTGTTTTCTTTCCAATGAATTACATTTATTTATAACAAGCACAAAAAATAATGAAAAAAATTAAATTTACATTTTTATTTTTTGTACATAATTTCTAAAATTAAATAAAATATATTTATCCCAGCAGAAAACAAGTTTAATGAATATCTCTGTAAATGTTTTTATCCGGTAGTAATAAGAATGTTTTAATGTTCCTTTGACTTGTTCATTGTGAATAAAATATTTTCCTCAACTTCTCAATTAAGTGAGCCACAGGAAGTAAATCTGTTCAGCTGTTAATGTAAATTTTACATCAAAAATTTACGTTCATGGTATCTAATCCATTTATTTTAATGAATTATATGCAGTTTAACAAATTTTAAATGTATCTGGTTTTCATAAATCTAATGCATTTCATGAGGTATTATTTTTTTGGGCTCTAAAAATAAATTACAGCCTGTATTTTATCTTGGAAAGTAAAGTAACAAAGATGCATTAATTTTAATATATTGTTATTTTAATTGAAAATTCACCCTGAAGATGGCCTGATTGTTATTTACATTAGACCACAGAAAATAGGAATCATGTCTTTCTCCATCACTTAATCAGAAAGGTCTGAGTTATATTCTTGGTTAATGATTTGATGAAACATATGTTACATTTTGAAAATTTCTCATGTTTTATATTTATTTTGATAAGAAAGTTATTTATTGCCTAATTTAAGGCAAGCTATTCCATAACTGTGTATAAAAGTTATGTAAACACATATCCATAAGCATACATTTTTATCCTACTGTTTATAATATTAAGTTTGTTTACAACTATTGGCAAAAGGGTATTTATATATATATATATATACAATTTAAAAAATATGATCAACTTAATTTTAAATATAATTTTTTTTTTTTTAGTGCTGTTAATTGTAGTGTGTTTTGTGTAATACTCACTACTACAAAAAAATTTATTTATTATATGATTTCATTGTCAGAGCAAAAATCAAGAAAAAAATACAAAACATAATTTAAATATTAATTTTACATAATAAGGTTTTAGAATTTTATATATATTTTAATAAATTTCTCAGCAATATAGTTAAATATCTGATTGTATTTTATAAAATAATTATATTCTGATAATTTTTATTTAACTATTTATTTTTTGGTTAAAAAATTAATCGACTGAATGAATGATTGAACTCTTACTGAATGATTTATTCAGTATTATTATGTGCCTTAAAAATCTTTTTTTTCTTTTTAAGTTTCATCAGTTTTTTGAATCCATTCATTTTTGTATTTTTTTTTTTTTTAATCGAATTTATTTTCAGTATTTTTTATTTTGCAGAAGAATCATATCTACTACTACATTTCAGCTTATATCATCTTGTTTTTTTTTTTTTCAAAAAAAAAAATAATACCTTAGGAATAATTTGGCATAACCCTAGACCTAACAATATCATTCATAAAAATTAATAACAATTTGTAAAAAAAAAAAAATAAATTATGCATTAGAGAAAAATTTTATGGTCGCATATTTGTAGGACCTTTTGTAGGACTCTTTTATTAAAGTCTAACTTTATTTTATTTTTCAATGGGATTACACTGTATCAAATCTAAGTATTGAATATATATTTATTATTATTATTATCATTGTAATTCTTAATGTTGTCCAGTAAGTGGATTTAGAAACAATATTCAATTGATAATTGTGATCATTTTTACTAATGTCAGAAAATCTGAATCTGCTTTGCCAGCCTCTGTGGCGCGAGTGGTAGCGTCTCAGCCTTTCACCCGGAGGTACCGGGTTTGAATCCCGGTCAGGCATGACTTTTTTCACACAAGCTACAATTCATTCATCTCATCCTCTGAAGATATACCTTAACGGTGGTTCCGGAGGTTGAACAAGAACAAAAAAAAATGAATTATTGCTTTTTCTATTGCTGACTTCATATATATCTTTATAAACATAAAGATAACTTCTTCCATGTAAAATACTAAATAAAGGTTATGCAGTACTATCAACAATGTTAAAGAAACATTCCCAAAATATAAACATACATATAAAATTATTGATGTAATAAAAATATTGTGTTCAATCAAGACTAAAAAATAACAAAGGATATCTCATATGTTTTTCAGAATTTCTTTTTAATAGAAAAAATAAACAAGTATTGATCTTTCAATATTTTTTATTTAGATTAAGAAATCATTGTAATTATCTATTCAGATACTACTGTTAATATTTTGTTCTTATTCGTATATACTGCCTCTTAAGATTTTCTGGATACGGTAGATAAATTTAGTTATACTAGGATACAGTGTTTACACTGTATGACAAGATTTCACTAGTCTTTTTTTTTTTTGCATTTAATAAAATAAGAAAATATCAGAAATGAAAATAATTAATTCTGTTAAGGGATTATTTAAATTTTAAATACTTTTATTTGAATTATGATCTTTTTTACTCCTAGATAAATGATGCACTATTGTTAAATGATTAATTTATAAACTGAGACAGGCAAGACAATTTTATATATCAATTTTTAATTCTGTTTTTATTTATTGTTTAAATTATGTACTTACTTATTAAGTAATAATATGATTACATTATTTTATATATGTATATTACACTTAGTATAACAAGCAATAATAGAGGAAACAATAATCAGATAATATACTGTTTTACGCAGTAATAATAAGTATTTTTACTTTGTATATTGATTTATTGTAATATTTAGTGAATTTGAAATTATATCAAATTTTAGTACATTTTTTTTTGTAGAAATCAAATAATATATATTAATTTATTCAAATAAGATTTAATTTAGTCCATATTTCCTTTGTAAATAAATTTAATTTAGAATTTAATAACAGATGATATTCAACCATTCTGCAAGTACAGAATAAAAAGAAAACATTCGTACTTTTATTTTTTAATTTATATTTATTTAAAGAAGTCAAAGCCCTTTCAGGCTTAGGCCCATCATCAATGACATATGTATTTTTTTAAAAAAACATATTACAAATACACAAAATAAAAACAAAAATCATATACAAAATAATAAATAATAGAACAAATATTTATTCAGTCAAAGAATAAATGTTATCTGTTAACAATGTATATCAATAAAATAATTATTCAATTTATCATTGATATTAACTTAAATATATTTTAGAAAAATGTCCCCATCAAATTCTGTCTGCGTTTTAATGAGGTTGAATTTATGTTTAAAAATATAAAATTTTTCTAATTTCTTTACATTTAAAATTATGTTCTAGCAAAAATTGAACATGAATATATAATAAGTTAGAAATCTTTGTAAAGTTTTATATTTATAAATGTAAATTCAACCTCATTAATACACAGACAAAATTTGATAGGGACATTCTTCAAAATATATTTAAGTTGGTATCAGTGACAGATTGAATAATTACATATTTTATTGATATACATTATTAACAGATAACATGTCGGCCTCCGTGGTGCAAGTGATAGCGTCTTGGCCTTTCATCCAGAGGTCCCGGGTTCGAATCCCGGTCAGACATGGCATTTTTCACATGCGCTACAATTCATTCATCTCATCCTCTGAAGATATACCTTAATGGTAATTCCGGAGGTTAAACAAAAAAAATTTACATTTACTCTTTGACTTTTATTATCTTCATTTATTTTTATTTTTTTAATCTTTTGTATATGATTTTTGTTTTATTTTATTTTATATGTATTTTATTTTATTTTATATGTATTTATAGTATGTTTTTTGAAGAAATACATACGTCACTGATGATGGACCTATGCCTGAAAGCGCTTTTGACTTCTTTAAATGAATATAAATTAAAAAATGAAAAAGTAAGGTAAGAATGTTTTCTTTTTATTCTGTACTTGCAAAGCAGTTGAATATAATTTGTTATTGAATTGTAAACAATATATATATATATATTTTTTTTTTTTTTTTCTTAAAAAAAGAGAAAGTAATGTTAGAATTATGTATTTTTCAATAAATTACTATTGAGTGTTTTTCATTTAATGTAATGTGTTGAACATATTCTTTTATACAGTTAATTTTTTCTGATAAATTTCATTTTAAATGTGTAATTACTTATTCTATTTTATCTAAGTAAAAATTTTAATTATTATTCAAAGTTAAATGTAGTACTGGTCTACACAATGTAATTTTATTTTTTTATGCTTTAGATAAATTACATTTGAAAAATTAATAATCAATAAATTTTATTGATTACTAATTTTATCACCAATCGGTTGCAAAAAAAAAAATGTGTTAAATTTGTATTTGTAAAAATCTACTCAAATTCTCCATCCTAAGTCCAATGGGTATACAGTACAAAACTTACTATATTGCAGATGCATTTCTAAAGCAGATTACCGTACTTTACTAGAAAATTTTTACCTCATCAGCTTTCATAGTGGAGCAAAGCATCTGTGTTTTATCCAGAACATTCTACATTTGATGTAAGTTTTAACATTTTTTTCACAAACTATAAAATTAATTTCCCAGCTCAAAAAAAAAAATTACTAACTCAAAGTGGCTATCAGGCTGTCATTATTAAAAAATATAAAAAATTTACTCTTAAATTGTAGTGATTTTTTTATATCTTTAATGATGATAAAGTGTTGTGATCCATAACGACAACTTTAGGGAAATTTTAGGAAAAGTTTCCAAGTAACTATAGTTAAAATCCTCTAAATAAATAAAATTTTAAACATTTTATAAAATACCCTCTATTTTCTTTATCTATGTACTATCAAGTGTCTGCATTAAATATTGATTTTTATTATCATCTGATAATTATTAATTAGAAAAAAAAATTTTCATTAAGAAGTAAGTGTACATGTATCAAAATAATTGTTATGTTTAGAGTAATATTATAAACATATTTTGTTAATAAAATAGTTTATTATTAGAGAGAGAGAGTGAATATTGATATGTTAATAGCTAGTAGTGATATATGGAAAGTACATCTAAATAGATAAAAAACATTAAAGAATTTAACTATTTTGTTATTTTACATAAAGCATTTATCTAAATTTATTAATTTTATTTAAGAAATAAAATGTTATCATTTGTTATTGGTATTTATCAGCAGTTACAATCATACTAGTTGATACAGTTTAGAAATAATGGTCTATTAATAAAATAATTTTAAAAAAAGATTCTCTACTTAAAATAAAATGAAAAAATTTACAATAGATTTGGAAGAATAATGGACTGTATAAGAAAAAGAAAACTAGGCTTTTATGGGCTTTTAAAAATAATGGAGGATAACAACTTTTAAAAAATCTTCAATTATCTTTCTAAATTAAGAATAACTAGTTTCAAAAATTCTAAGGGAAGTAAAAATATTAAAAAATAAAAAAATTTTGAACCAAAATACTTTCAGAAATATAATAAAAAATTTCAAGAGTGTTTAGGAAAACCAAGAAGAAAAAGGGGAATTCCCCAAAAAAAAGAGAAGAGAAATGATGTTAGTCAAAGAATGAGAGCACTGACAGAAGAGGAAAGAAAATAGTAATGAAATTATTTTTTTTTTAATCTGATCCAAACAAAAAAAAGAAAGAATTTTATATTTGTTCATATCGTATTCCAAAAGTTTTAAGATATACACTGCAGTTTTCATGATTAGGCTTTCAATCTTATCACAGTGTTCCTTGTTTATAAAAATGAATGTATCTTATTACATCCATGTAGATTAGGATCTTTTTAACATGAATTCATTTACAGAATAGTGGTGAGGGATAGTACTGAGGAGCCATCAGTATTAACTAAATTTAATAGGTTAGCTGGCCTCAAACTACCAACCTCCTGTATACGACGGCAGTATATATAACATAAATAAACAAGTCCTTAATTTAGACACTCATTTTATGTAAATCATGACAAGAATAGTAGATTAAGCTATTAATAGACTAATTATCTTCTATATATATTTATATTATTTTATTAAAATTAATCTTTTTAAGATTCATGTTATTCCTCTGTACTATTAAAATTACAAAGGATGTTCGATAATTAATAAGACAAATTGATGTAGAAAAAATAATTTATTCAATGATAATGAAACTTTTACTAATTTTCAATATAGTCTCCACCAACATTTAGATTTGCCCCACCGTTCTGTAAGCTTTCTGATTTCAGCAGTGTAGAAGTCTTTAAATTGCTCTTTGAACCATTCGTGTATAACTTTTTTGACTGCTTCATTATTATTGAACTTCTTGCTGCATAAAAAGTCTTTAAGCGGGCTGTACAAATGAAATTTGGATGGGGCGAAGTCTGGGCTATAAGGAAGATGAGGCTCCCAACCCAACTTCTTGAGTGTTTTTCACACTCTCCGAGCAATATGGAGGTGCATGCTGTCATGCAAGTGAATCGTACTTTTTGAAAGAACACTCCGATGTTTTCATCTTACTGCGGATATCACTTTCTGTTGGAGCACGTTAGAATAGTCACTGTTCATGGTATGTAGTTCTTCTAAATAGTCACTAAAAATTGGCATTATGAGTTCCACAAGACCGACAACATGACTTTGCCGACTGATGTGTGAGATTTTTCATTGGTAAATCTGGATCGTTTTCATTCAAGACTTTGCCGTTTGGATTTAGGATGAAATGGTGTATCTACATTTCATACGTAGAAAGTCCACTTTTTCAAACCTTATGCTTCAAACTGTTTTTTAAGCTCAGAACAAATGCAAATCTAGGTATCTTTTTGAGCTTGAGTCAACTGTCTTCGAACCCATCCTGAACCCTTTTTGTGTGGTAATTCAACATGCCATGAATGACAATGCACAATTCTAACACTAATATTACACAAACTAGCAGTTTAAGAAATTTTGATTTATGCGATTTTGCTGTGCAGCAGTCGAAACTTCTACAAATTTTCCAGTGCGATGAAGATTAGTTACACTTATTCTGCCTGAATTAAACTATTCCATCTACCTATAGATGTTACTGCAGTTTAGACACTTTTTTCCTTACTGTTTCAACATTCTTGAATAACTTTCTGCCAGTTTCACATCTTCTGATAGCAAGAATCTTATCATTTAACATTGTTCTTCTGGCCGTACACATGTCAAGTGAATATTCTAAAATTAACTAAAGAGGTTATGTTTAGATTAATTATGATAGAAAAACTGATTAAATATGTTCCAAGGTTGCCAACTTGACCCTCAAAAAGTTTCATTGTCATTGAATGAACTGTTTTTTTCTCGACATCAATTTACCTCATTAATGTCCGTATATTTTAATTTCTATTAAATAATCATATAGTACAGAATATTTTGTCATAAGATATATTTTACTTTAATTTTATAATGAAAAATTAAGGTAAGCTATGTCTCATCTCAATATTCTGTACCAAGTGGTTTATATTAATAGAATTAAAAAAAAAAATTATAAAATATATACAATACATATATGTATAATATTAGTATATATATATGTTTCTGTGTGTGTGTAGGTTAGTGTTTGTGTGTTTACTAATAAGCTAGACTATTTCATTTTGTAAAATGTTTATTACTTATATAAGTAATTTTACTTCTGTGTTATTTATGAAAATATATTATATACACTAGATTGGATTGTTTTAAATGTTTATATTTTAATTATTGATATTTGAAACAAATTTTTATAAGGCACATTGTATCACTTTATTATTGTTGTTGTTGTTGTTCTTATTGTTATTACATTATGAAAAATTTATAAGAGTTATGTAATATTTTTTTATATATATTATAATATTTTGTATCTATAAAATATATTGATTATCATATGAATTACTGTTATGTAATTTTATTAGCTACTATACTTATAAAAACATTTTCATTGTAGAAAACTGTATTAACAATTTAAAAAAAATAATTTGGTTACTTATATCAGACAGATAATTATTATAAGCAGTTAATTACAACAAACTATCTCAGTTAAACCTGTTTAAATCAAATATTCGTTCAAGTAGAATATATTGTAGGTGATAGTTAACTACTAGCCGTGCGAGGATAATTGGTAAATTAATTAAAATAAAAATAGTCTGGTAAAAATGAAAAACTGTATAATGAATTTAAATTTACACTAACAAAAGACTTGACAAATAATAGTTTTAAATTTGGAAAAAACAGCAACTATTTATGTTTGTAACCATAAGAATGAACAACAAAGACTTCATTAGTCTTAATATACAAAAATAAACTTTTGTTCCATCTGTCAATGGAATATACAAAAATAATGCAGTGGTTGCATTTTGATCATGAAAAACCATAAAATATATCATACTTAAATTTAACGATAATTTAACAAGATATAAAAAAGAGAAGAGTTACATGTACATAAAATAAAACAGAAATGTATTTACAATTCAAAAAATTAATATGTTAAAAAATTAATGTCAAAAAATTAATGTGTTTAAATTATAACAGTTATTTTTTAAATAATAAAAAACGAAAACTCACGTTGCACTAAGTTAG
>JAAAKQ030498848.1:0-20640 GCA_010016005.3 Zanna intricata | reverse complement strand
GCAATTTTCGTCTTCGATTTTTTGCGGTTTTTACCATTTTTCTCAAAAGCCACAAAGAATACAGTGTTGGGACTAATATTATTGAATTTTTCAGGCTAAAAAACATAAGAAATCATAACATTTACTGCTAAATTTGGGTTTCCAGAATTTCGGTGACGTGTTATTTAACGGGAGGAACTGAAAACCGGGCAAAATCTTTCACTAGCCGTAACTCTCTAACAAAACTTTTTCAGGCATATGTTTATTGGAAACTTTTTTCAAATTTTTAGATATAGAATCCGTTTCCGAGAGATTGCCTTGCAGTTTTGATACACCCTGTATATACATACATATAACATCGTAAAAACATTGCAATCCTTTTTGTCCAGTCAGATAAATAATAAAAACAATTATAAAAATTAAATAAAAGAAAGAGATTATTAGTTAATATTTAGCATTAAAAGTGTGGCACAAAGTAGACCAATGGTGGTATGCCGGACGGCTGTATACAGTTCCTCCACTACTCTTTTCCATTAGAAGCAGTCCATTGTCAATTAATTTATAGATTATTTAATTTCTAAGCTTAGATTATTTATATTTGTATTTTTATTTATTTATTATTATTTATTAATTTTATTAATAAAAGAAAGGGATTATTAGTTAATATTTAGCAGTAATGAGATTAAGCTACACCAACAAATAAGGGCAAGAATAAAGAACATGATTAGATGATCGAACATACTGCCCATCAAAAAATGACAGATTTTATTTTTTCTTAAATGTTTATAAACAGTAGATAACTATAATAATAATAATTATAGTTAATTATTATTAGTTATATATTATTATAGTTAATAATAATTATAATATAAATTAATAAATTTTACTACTGTAATTCATTCATTCATTATCATAGCAGATCTTAAAACAAAACTATTTATGACACAAATTAATTGATACTGAAAATATTATTAATTATTCATTTAGAATCATATATATAATTTTCTGTGGCCTGTTAGTTATAATTAAACATACATATTTATGTAGCCTATGACACTTCCCATAACATAAAGGATCCAGTGCAGGGTCATACATCTAAATTGGTTTGGACATTGAGCTGCTGCAGGAACGGACAAATATAAGATGTATGTATGTACATCATACATACACCCTAAAAACATTACACTCCTTTTCGGGCAGCCATACAAAAAAAAACATCAATGCCTTTTGAAGACTTTTCCTTGTAATTGTAGAAAGAGAAGTTAAATTAATATTAGCTGCTTGATTGGTTTGCCAGTGCGCTCTGGTGGCGAGCAATGTAATGTTTTAGTTCGTAAGGACAGTCAGTGTGTGGTGAGACTCTGAACAGTGCTGTTTGGGTGTTGTAGTTGACAGTTCGATGTAATTATTCAACCTTGTATTATCCTTTTACGGGTGATGACATTTTCTTATTATAATTTTATATACAGTTTGTTAGTGCCTTTTCTAATTCTTTTGTTTTGTATTTCATTTTCATTTAAAATTTTTCTATCTAATCTATTTTACTTTTATAACAGCAAAATAATTAATCAAATTTCAGACATTCATGCATTAAGCAATTCATTCCACACCATCATATAGTCTATTTATTTGTTTATTTATTTAGTCTTTTTTTTTTATAACTGTAGCGTTCACTGCTTGTTTTATAATATTAGGTATAATCTGTTTTTTCTTTCTGTAAGAGAATAAATACATTAAAGGAAAGTACTTAAAAAAAGAGACATAAAGAATAATCAATGAATCCATGAAACTAACATATATCAAATCCTACTGTCGCTGCTCCTGTAACTTAATAATGTATACTATTCATGTAGATTATCTAGTATATGAGAAAAGAATTCTATCAATTGAATGAAATGCATTGTTAATTAATTCCTTTAACAACTTTTCAAATGATTTTCAAATTTTTATTATATTTGGAATATTTTGTGGTAATTTATGATACCTCATATGTTTGAGGGTTTTAAAATAACTAAATTATTTTCATCAATGTGAGTGTTGCCCTTATTTTTGCAGTGGTTAACTTGTTTATTATTTTTAGGTAAAATGTTTAAATGTGTGATAGTTTATGTTATTACTTTATGTACATTTTAAGTTTTTCTTTGGCAGATATAAAGTGCACATCAGTTTGTTTATTCATATTATTGTAGCTGTGTGGGTTAATTCTGTTTGGATTGCTAAGGTAGTAGCAATAGAGTGTTATTTATTTAATCATTTGAAGCTTGATTAATCATGAAAATAAATATATAGATTGATATTTTCATAACTGATTAAATTATAGTTCAAAGATTTATATAAACCTATTTATTAATTTTTTATGGAATTTAATAATCTTCAATTTAAATTTGCCTACATGTATGTAATTTTAAATAATGACTAAATTGATATGTATCAGGGTGAGCATGTAGAGGAGAACTCTACAATAATGTGTTTTATATATAGTAGGATAAGCATTTTATATTGGCCTTACTGGAAAAAAGTTATATCAAAGGAATCCTAAGAGCTAGAAGAAATGCTATGGCTGCAAAGAATCATTTAAGCAGAAAAAACAGGGAAAATTAAATGAAAAGCAAATCATTTGTCATTCAAATAATTGGCGGTTTATTTGGAAAATTTTCAGAAAACTTAAAGAAGAATTAAGTAAAAACAATGGTGAATTGAAAGATTCAGTTGAATTTGTTTCCTCAAGATTTGATGATTTTAAACTTGAACTGAAAAAGTTTCAGAGGACTAAAAACAACTGTCCTCTGTGTATCAGCCTCCTTGTTGGAGTAATCCCTTTAATCATAAACCCTTAGAATTATTTAGAATAATTTAAGAATCATTATTATTATACTATTTTGGAAAGTGATTTTAAAATTGTCTTGCTGAGGGAAGTCCAATCATTTATAAGAGTATTTTGTGCTAAGTTAGTATGATTTAGAATTCTTTATAAGTAATGTCTTGTGATTTTCCTCCCAGATGAAAAATCAGAAAGACAATTGTGCTTATTGATTTGCCGCCTCCAAAAAATACTGTACTTTGTGGACTCTTTAATTTAAAATTACTGAATTAACAGAAAGTATATAATGTAATAAAAACTTTAACCATTAACAAAGCTGAGGGTGGATGTTATGTCTAATAATGTTTTAGAAGTTTATATCTAAGCCCTTAGCTGAAATATTTAATCTCTATTTTAATGCTGAAATTTTCCCAATTGCTTCAATCTTGCCAGAATAATATTTGTACAAAGTTTGACTAACATTATAGTCCCATTAGTTTACTTACTTCACTTTTAAAGGTAATAGAAAAAAATTGGTTGAAATAAGATCTTTTAAAGTATCTAGATGAACATAGAATAATAAACATCAATTTGGATTTCAAACTTAAAAAGGTATAGAAGATGCCTTAGTAGAATTGAATAACTAAATTTATGAAGATTTTTATAGTAACACTAAGACTGGTAATATTTCTTAATTTATCCAAGGTCTTTATTCCTCCAATACAAAATGATTTCTAGATTATGAGGCAGGGAATTAAAGGCAAGGAATTTCATGTATTTTGTAGTTATCAAATTGGCTGAAGACACCCATGCGAGATCTGAGACCTGGGAGTGTGAATTGAAGGTAGTGAATTGTGGTTTTGCCTCATCCAGTTACTATAGTCTCAATCTCTTCTTTGTGTCCCATTTTCCTAATATAATTAGAGCAGTTGAATGTGCTGATAATAACCTTAACTTTCCAAGCATCAAGGAAGAAAGAAGTTCTAATAAAATCTTAATTTAGCTTTGAAAAAATTTATTTTTGGCTTAAATGTGACTTAAGTCTGAATAAAATTTATTGTATGTTATTTGGTCTGGCTAAAAACAGCTCATTAGAATTAAAAAAATTATGTCAGAAATGTTCTTTTTATGTTTATACATATAACTTAGTTACAACATAAACATAGTTATCTTGGAAAAAAGTTAATCAATATTAATAAAAGGAGGTATGTTCAAAAAATAACATTTATTCAGTTCTGCCGTTATAAACAGTCCCATTTTATAAAGGTACTGTTACTAAAGTGATTATCATGCAGTCTCTCTATTTTGTAATTTTATAAAATTTGTAAGCTGTTGGATGTGGTTCTTATTACACCAAAACAGAATTTAAAAAATAAAAAGAATATATTAAAGAAAATTTTAATTACTTGTTCGGGAACTGCGAAATGATGTACTGGACTATCTTTCAACAGATAAATTTATTATTTCTTAATATTGCAGTCGGGGTAGCACGAGTCTTTCAATGTATTATAACTCAACACTCTTACATTAATACATACATCAATCTTATACAGTACATACATTAATTTTCATTCAGTACATACTTTTTACGTAGATAAATTTGGTATTGGCCAATACAATAGATATTAATACTAGATAAAACATAGTCTAGCACTGTTTATTAAATTCACTTTTTCTTTAAAATAATTTTTAATCGTTAATCAACTTTTGAACTGTCGTAGCAGATCCGATGTAATTTAAATCTGGAGATGCCTCTATTATTAAAAGAAAATTCTCATACCTGTAATTCTTTAGTAATCAAATCATAGTAATCAAATCTGTTTTACACTTTATATTTTTTTAACACTATGACTGAACGCCTGTACGATGTGATAGCCACCATGTCTCAAGACAGAAGAAGGATTTTTTTTTGTCATGTCGTCCAACCCCCACCACTTTTCTGTGTAACACTCTGTCCGTATGAGTTTGTGTATACACACGCAGCACACGTACAAAAAATTTGGTTCCCACAGAAAGCATGACGTCATACAGCTTCATAATTCTATTTTTAGAAAGAAGTGCTTAGTAAGGAACTGAATCGCGCTTAAATTATTTTGTTTTAAACCTTATTACACTGACAATGAATTTATTTAACTACAATTATAAAAATATGTACTGTACTAAAATAACATTTTGAAGACAAAGAAATTTTCAAAATATACAAATTTACTTAAACTCTAAAAAAACCTTATCCAAAATTTATAATGATCACAAATTTTAGAAAAAATTGTCAAGGAATAATTGCAAATTCATCTAAAATGTAATAACATACTGGCTAACAAACATTATAGATTTAGAGTGAACAGAAATATGAGTGATGTTTATGTTAATCTGGACATCAGTTGCAAAAAGAAAAAGAATTGCCTTGTATTGCTGTTAGAACTAGAAAAGACTTTTGACACAATAAGTAGAGCAAAGCCCTTGAATAAACTTAGCAAAGGCAAAGACCTCCTTGATTCACCTCTTTTTTACATCTAGGAAGCAGTTTGTATGATTATGTGATGTTGAAAGTGACAGAAATAGTAGAATATGATATCTTCCAAAGAAGAATCGTGGATATCATCCAAAGAATTTAATGCTTTACTTATCCATGAACTAAGATAAATATACTTCATCTTCATTCAGTCATTAATAATGTCAGGCTGTTAGTTTATTGGGACTGCATACAAAACTACTTTACAATCTCTTAATAATATTCAAGGATATGTTTAAAAATAATCTTTTACAGGAGAAGATTGAATTCTATTGAACAGTTTTTCAAAGCTTTTAATCTTAGGCAAAAAACTTCTTACCAAAACTCTCCTCATATGTATTTTTAAAAACCACAGTGACAATAGAAAACATAAAATACCAATATAGCTTCCACATTGCATCCAGAGGAAAATACATGCTCTAAAAATCTTTTTTTAGAACATGAAATTGAGATAATTCCTAATTATTTAAAATTTTAAATTGTTTTATATAATATTTTGGTTTCAGTTAAAAAGAAGAAAGCACCACTAATGATGAAGACATTACAGTTGATGAAGGGAAATCGATTCAAGCGATGAAAATATTTGTTGCCTTTTTCTTTTTAATGTAAATTACTCTTATTTTAATAAGAACTTACATTTTTATTTAAACTGTTGTTATAAGAGTTAATGAATAAGAAAGATTTTTAGAATCCATTTATTTTTATTTCTAGAACTATAAAAAAAAATTCTGTTTACAAAAACTATTTAAAAAAAAAAAAAAAGAAAAAAGTTTTGATAAAAAAAAAAATTGGTTTTAGAATGGTAAAATCTTTTATACTTTTAAGCGTTATTTTATTTACAATATCAATGTTAATTCAATCTCTTACATTTAAACTTATTCTGATGTTTATCGTTAAGTTTTTTTATCAAGTCTTATGAGTTATATTTCTTAAACACATTGAGTACATGATGCTGCTTTACTTATTCTTGACCTGAATTTGCACATGTATTGAATTTTATATTCCATATATATTCATAAATAAATTTATTTATTGTAGCGTTCACATATTATAAATATTGATATCAAGTATTTATACTAGTATTTACCATTGATATCAAATATGTAAGTAGCTTTTAAAACTATTTTTATTCAATTATTTGCAGTCTAATAATTAAAAAATATTGATTTATTGTTAGTATTTTATTTCTTGTTGTAAAAGATATGTAATATTCATCATAGTTATATATTGTATTATTATTTTGTTATAATTAACAATTTTGTTAATTATGTTGTTTGTATCTTATCTACTATAAGTTTTAAAAAGATTAATATAAATCACAGTATCCTTGTTTGATTATATTAAATTAGAAAATTATTCTGAACAGGTTTTGAGAAATTACTGATGGTTTATAATTTTTATAATAACTGTTATTAATATAAGCTCCACTAGAATAAAGACTGAAATAAATTTGATTTCTTTTTTTCCTTTATTTATTTTATTTTATGAGGTTTTCTTGCAGAATGAGATAAAAAACAGCATGTTATTTAGGGCATAATACACAGGGTCAGTTCTGAAAGTAACTTTATTGGCTCTGGTGCATCACATAAACGCAGTGAGTGGGAAAACTTGTGGGGGATAATAGTAGTATGTCTTAGCAATACATTGCCACTAACCGCAGTTTGCTCTGAGCAATTGAGCAATGAGTGTTAGTGGATCGTGAATCTAGTGAACCTCTATGCTAGTGACATGTCACAAGAAAAAATTCAAAAAAAGAAAAATTTGAGCTATGGTATGCCATAAAGTTTTGTGTGGGACTCAAAAAATTTGGAACGAAGACTTTCAATATGTTGCAGATAGCCTTTGGGAATAAGTGCCTACAAAGAACACAGGCGTTTACTAAGCATAAGGCCTTCTAAGAGAGGAGAGAGAATGTTCATGATTACAAAAGAAGGGTCGACTGTCCACAACGAAAACGAAAGAAAATGTGGATCATGTGTGCATCCTTTTGAACTATGAGTGTGCAGTTAATTTCAAACGAGCTAAAGTAGCCAAAAACGCAAGTTTACAAAACTGTGATGAATGAGTTGGGCATATGAAACATGTGTAGAAAATTTTGTGTCAGAAGTTCGGTCCGACCTCAATAAACAAACATGAGTGGTAATGAGGTACAAATTATTGGAGCATGTGGCAAAAGAACTAAATTTTATGTAGCATGTGTATGATCCAGAAACCAAACTAAAAAGTTCCAGTTGGCACATGTCACAATCATCTAATGAGCAAGTCAAAATGAAAACAATGTTCATTTTCTTATTTGATTCAAAAAGAATCACCACAAAGAGTTTATCCTCCCTTAGAACAACAGGTATTGCAGTTTCTTATTTCCAAGTGCTGGTAATACTTTGAAAACGCATCGTTAGCATCTATCCCAAGATTTCCCATAGCTTGATTCTCAGTCAAAAAGAAAGTATTATCAAAAATTTCCCAACCATCTCCATGCAACTTTATTTTGTTCCGCTGGCTGAAAAATGACATGAAAGGACAGTGAATTGTGACCATTGAAGCTGTTAAAGAGACTATGATGAGGAACCTCCACACTATCCTGCAACAGGAGTTCATGAAGGCTTACCAGCAATGGAAACATTGCTAGGAATGCTGTATGGCTATACAAGGAGCCTAAAAAATTTGTTAAAAATTTTAAATGTATTTGCTCTTATCTTGAATAAATGAGTTTGCCAGTATCAATCTGGTTACTTTCAGGACATATCCTATATTACCAATATAAAACGCTTCATTTCTTTAATAAATTCTTCTTTTATTCTTTGATTAGACCTTATTTAAGATGTAATTATTTTAATGCAGAGAGTGTTTCAAAAAATTATTTTATAACATTATTACTTTAAGTTAATTTTTGAAATTATTAGATTCTCATTTAATGCTTGAACTCCTATTTTTTCAAATCATGAAGGCATTTTTTTTTTTATATATACGAAGGTGAATCAAATTTAAACAGTAATTTATGCTACTCTACACAGCAAAATATTCCAAGTTGGATGGCGAAGTAGGAGATTAATGTTCACATGTTAAAGAAGGGTAACCAGCTTGGTTAGTTCCTCCACTCTGTTCTGTCGTCAGTACAGCCATGAGTGAGCATGAGGTTCAATCATCTCTTGCACAACATAAAGTTTTCACCTAATAAAGGTGAAAAACCTGCAGAAATTTTAACTCTTATAAAGGTACAGTTTGGGGAAGCTACACTGTCCAAGAACCAAGTTTATACATGAGCCAGACAATTTAAAGGTGGGCAAGAAAGTGTAGAAAATGAAAGTCAAGATCGATACCCAAGGTCAGGTCTCGTAGCTGACTACATCCATGCCATTGAAGAACTTATCAAAGGTGATTAATTCATTGTTGAAGAAACCACATTAAAAGTATCAGCTATGAGGGCTCAGTCCATTATTACTGATCATCTTGGCTTTTTGGTTAACATTATTGTAAAAATGTTAACCAAAAATCAAAAACAGGTCAGGTTGGAGATCTGTTAAAAACTTCTGAATTAATTTCGGCAAGATGGGGATGATTTTTCTAAAATGGCGAACGTAGGATGAAGGCTGTCCAAGATCATGCAGAAAACCATATAGGAAAATGATGATAGTATGAATTGTGTATATTATTAATCGATAAACTTATTAAAAAAAATTACTGCCTGTATTTGATTCACACTCGTAAGTAATTAAAATGCGTAGGAGTAGATGATAATTACACTATTATAGTCATTATTTTGTTTTTCAAAGAAAATTTCAGTGCAACCCTTTTTGATGTCCAAAAGTATAAAACTGTATCTTCTATCAATGAATGCAGTTGCTAAATAAGTTACAAAAGATAAAATTCGTACACTTATCGTTTAAATATTGAAAAATGATGTTTGAAAGTAGATCGAAAAGTAAAATAAAATTTAAACAATAAAAATATTTATAAGGTGTAAATTAAATAAGCACTAACTATGCGATAAATAAATAGACAACTGAGAATTTCACCATATTATGCATATTCTTTCCAATGGATACTAAAGGGATAAAAAAGATAAAAATATGCTTATCATAAAAATATATCTAGTATTTTAAGAAACTGTTAGAGAAATTGGTTATGTGATCTTCATGGCAAAGATATGACTAAAATTTCAATATTACAATGTAGCAAATCTATTGATACTGTCTGATGACCGAAGAGTTTAGCTCTTGTTAAACTATTGAATTACCGGGATTAAGTTGTCAAATATCTAACTAACTATTAAATACATAAGGTATTTAAGTCTATAATAATAAACTCTAGTTTTTACCATATATTTGGTAATCTTTGAATTTACAATGCCCATTGATTATTTTACATATTAAATTTTATATTGCTTTAGTTTTAAAAAATTATTTTAAGTAACAAAGTATTTTTTTCTCAGTTTTTCTTAAATAAAGTAATTAATCAGTTTAAATGCAATAGTCTGTAGCTCTTAATTTTCAATATTTACCACAAGCACTATCAATATGGAAAAAAAGTGCCTTACAATCGTATAATTACAAAAAATATATCTCTTTTGAATATTCATTAATAAAAAGTAATTCTGAATAGTCCATAACTTCTCATAAGAACTTTGTAGAGCCCAAATGAGTGACCATATTTAATTTAGTAGCTATGTTTTATTATTCATCTTGATGATTTTTTTTTATTTTAGGTTTATTAGTAAAATTTTGACATTGCACACCACAAAATCCCCCTGACCAATAAAATGTAACCTGGCTTTTAAACACATATGATTTTTTCTTCAGTAAATTTGTGATACTTGTATTGTGTGTAGATTTTATAGTTACAGAATTCAGAAATAATAATTGTGAAGGATTGTTGTTAAGTTAGGTGTTTTAGTTTGACTGTATAATTGAAAGCCAAATTACATTATTAAAGTGATCTACCAAATGCCCGTAAGCATTTTTTTTTCACATGAAGTCTAAATTTGATTATCTAAAGCAGGTGCAGTAGCTGATGATAAACGTAGGTGTTTTATAAGATTAAATTTAATTTATGACTATATTTAACATCAGTAATTGTTAAGTTCTACATAAAAGCCTATTAAGGAAACTTTCTTAATGTTCAAATTCACAAACACTAAATCTAGATTCATATCAGGTCCAAGTTCTGCTCAGACTTAGGATTTGATTTTTAAAGATGACGTCATTGCATGCAGATGTTATAATCATATTAATTAGGATTTACTATAAATCAACTTATGAAAGTTCACTTTCCTCTTAAATGTTTTTACTTTTTTTTCAGCCCAGTACTTCATCATTTCACAAAACTGTTGTTCCTTGCTCCATCAGAGTTTTTCACATTTTTCTTTCTCTGGAAAATCTTCAAACACTAACCATATCTTTAAATTTCTTTCTATCATCAAAAATTGAATTATGATTTTTAATTCTTTAAGATCCTTTCTGACTGCTTTAAACCAGCTGCAACTCACTTTAAAATTTTTTATTTTATCAAACATTTGTCTTGTTAATCTCTCTATCCATTCTAGAAGGTGAAGTCCATAAAATGGATTGTCCTCCCTTCTTAATTACATTTGATGTTTTTTTGTATTTTGTTATAGATTTTGTCCTGGGATCTTATTTTGCAATCATTCTTGTTGTAATTTTTTTGGGTGAGATATTTTTCTTGCAGTTTGTTTCTCTACTATTTTAAGTTTATCTCTTGAACCTAATCTTTACTACTGTATTTAAGGGTTTCTGCTACATAGTGCTTATAACAGAGTAGTTAGTAAGTAGAATTTAGCTTTCCAGGATAAATACTTCTTATTATAAGTATTTTTATCAATATGTAAGTAAAAAATTATATTTACTTACATTCATTTTTTTCAATTCTAGTTTTAATAGCTGTTTCTTCACTGAGATTTTCAGAATTTCATTCACCAAGATATTTAGAATTTTTAGTGCTGGAGATTTTTCATTGCTAATTTTAATTTCTTTAGGGACATTTTTAATGTTTTTCATAAAAAAAAATTTTCTGAAAGGAGATCTGCAATCCAGTTTTAGCAGCTTGAGTTTGTAATTTTTTTTAGTTATTCTATAGCTTATTCAGTAGATTCTGCAAGTAGTGCAATATCATCCACAAATGCTAAACAATCTACAGTAATATTTTTGTTCTTGGTTCTTTTATTCTCTTTAGTTTTTTCCTGTTTTCTTTACTCCCTTATCATTTTCTCTTATCTAAAATTAAATAATAATTGGAATAAACCATTTCCCTGTCTCACATCTGTTTTAATCTCAAAAGGATCAGACATTTCTCCCATAACTTAACTTTAGATTTAGTATCAGTAAGTGAATTTTTAATAACTTCATTCACTACACAAAATTCTTCGAAAATATTATTAAAGACTTCTTACCTATTGTATCATAGGCCTTTCTCAAAAAAAAAAAAAAAAATCAATAACAGTTTATATTTCTTAGTTTTTGATAAGAAACTACATTCTTGAGGCTGAAGACTTGTTCTGCACATGATCTTAACCTTCTAAAATCTTTGTACTCATTCAGTTGTCTGTCTAATGATATACATCTCCCAAGGAGATTTTTAGGCTACATTTAAGAAGGATATCCCTTTATAGTTGTTTCTATCTCCTTTCTTGTGTAGGGGGTGAAGTAGTAATGCTGTTTTCCATTTGCAAGAGTTTTTTCTTTTTTTCCATATTTTCTTAAAAACCTTTTCTAAACATTTTTTGTTTCTTCCCCAGAACTTTTTCAAAATTTAACAATTATTGAATCCTCACTGCAAGATTTATTGTTCTTAAGTTTTCTGACTGCATGTTCTGTTTCAGCAAAATTTCAGTTTTTTAAAAAAGAATTTAACATAACGTTTTCTTTTTATTGTCTGAAATCTAATTAGTGTTTATTCTGTAAAAAAATTATAATTTCCAGATAAATTTGTATTTATTTTTTAATGTGCTTTGCTACACATATGTTTTGTTCACTTAGTTTTCAGAATTCCATGATCTACCTAGGTATATCTTTTATGCACAACCAGGTGTCTGAGACTTAAATTTCTATTGCTTTTAGATTCTTTCTTTTTTCGGTTGTGTTTTCCCTTTTTCAGTTTACTTCACTAGCTTTTTTAATCACTTACAGATAATGTAATATTCCATTTCTGATGATTTGATAAAATTTTTTTGGTACATCATGTCTAGCTGGTTATTAAACCATCCATGAAATCCTTGCTTACATTGTTGTAGCTTTGGAAACAGTGCAGTCATTTTTTTTTTATTTAGGCAAGTATAGAGGGCTGATTTGTTGTATGATAAATTTGTATACTAAATATACCATTAATATTTTATACTGAAAATGTATATACATACTTATAATTAGTAGTTATGGTGTGACTGAGAACAAGCTTTGATCAGGCTTCAACTTTACACGTATAGATAAAACTAATATGAATTAATCTACTGCATCTGAATGAAGATAGTGGTGGATATAGGTGTGCAAAATATTTGAAATTTACCCTGTTAACTCTTATTTTTTATTTTATTGTTCCTTTTTTTTTGTTTTAAAGAAACCTCTACCTCCACCAGTATTACATTCTTCAATATAAAAAGAGAAATTTAATAATTAATTTTAATCAGTGTGTCATTTATAATTTCTAAAATATATCTAAATTTAATTTTTTTTTCTTTAAAATTTTTAAAACAAAATTCTACATAGTGATTCAGTCATTTAGAGCTTTTTTTGTGAGAGGAAAATATTTTAAAATTGTAGTGTAATTTTTTCTTAAAAGTAAATTTTGGATTGAGGACTATATAAATGAAAAAAAAAGGTATATAAATAAATAAAACGCTTAACATGTTACTTAAATATTCAGGGTATTTAATTTAATTAATATTGTATTGGTCAGAATATATTGTGTATTCTGAATTTTGTTAAGTCTAATTTTTTTTCTCAAAGCTAATTTGAAATTTTTTTTAATTTGGTAACATTGAACATAGATAAACATAGTTTTCTTGTGATTATATTTAAAATATTGAATAAAAAATAGAATAATTACCCTGTTTACTTTTTATTGTAAAATTAACAAAATTATTTATTATTATTATTACATTACAAATGCATTAATTCAGGCTATTGAACAATATGGATCTGTCTCATTTTATTATTAACTGATCTTTTTGTCAAAAAATAAACTTTTAATAAAACTGTAATATGATGCTAAAAGGTGAGAAAAAATATTGAATAAAATCAAAACTAGTCGATAAGGCAAGATGCCTATATGAACTACTGCTGTATATAGTCACATTCTAGTGGTATTTAGCAACAACTAGTAAAGTAATTGCGACTTGTGCCATAAGATTAGATTGCTGTTTTAAATATTATCTTTTGTGTGTATGGTTGCAGACGCATATCATGATAGTGTTACGTAACATTATGTTATTTAATTCCATATTAATGAATTAATGTTAATTTCAGTGTTTTATAATATCAATATTTCTTCTGCTTAATTACGGCTATTTTTGTATGAATAATA
Organism: Zanna intricata; assembly: GCA_010016005.3. NCBI lineage: Eukaryota > Metazoa > Arthropoda > Insecta > Hemiptera > Fulgoridae > Zanna > Zanna intricata. The sequence goes on along the minus strand of JAAAKQ030498848.1, from coordinate 6,817 downwards.
AATTTTATCTTTTGCCCTATTATTTTATAATAAGAGCAATTGTTTTCAAAGTCAGTATACTTTAAAATACAAGCATGATGAAAAAATATAATACTAAAAAAATATATATTTATATACAAGTAAATAGTATAAATTTCTTACATCAGTTGTTTTGGATTAAGTAATAATATGACAAACAGAGACACATGCAGTTATATGTAGAGATTTTCTTAATTTGTAGACTTATTACTAATAAAAAAATATTCTTTGTTCTTTGAATTGGAAATTGCAACAGTTGTTACATAAAAGAAGTCGTGTTAAGATATCAAGTGAATGCAGAAAACCTTTTCACAATCAAGTGCGTCATCTCGTGTTTTAATGTTATTAGGTTAATAAACAAAGAAAAAATGGATTATTGGTGCCTTTTGTTGTTAAAGTGACAGAATTTGCTTGTAGAATGCTAAAGTTAAGCTGGTCTACAGTATTTGATATCAGGAAAAGTAGATATGAAGCAAGGCTAGTGGTTCTCATATTCAAACACCAAAGAAAAAAAGAAATATACTTCTGTAATAAATGGTTTACACGATTTTACACTAATTTAAATTACAATTTTTGTCATTAGGAACTGAATTTTATCACTATTAGGAAACACTAAGGAATCTATGGGTTTTCAATTCAGGAAATTTAAAAACAATACACTGATTTTGTGTGAACAAGGTGATATAATCATTAACCATGCATTTTTTGTTAGATATCTGAGAAAAAATGTACTTCTGAGCAAAAGATACTGGTCATGTACTTAGATGAAACAAAAAATAAATGAATATGTGTAATATTTATAAATTTTCTTTAATATGGTATATTTTTGTACAGTCGGTTATATGGTAAAAAAGTACTGGCAATGTACCAGGTGTTTTTGTTAATAATAGTGACTGTTTAATTGTGGCTCATGCAGTTGGAGACTGGGATTCATAGATGGTGCTTTTTTAATGTACGATTCCAAGAGTAAAACAGAAGCTTATCCTAGAGATAGAAATTAAAATTTTTTGAAGTGTATTGAAAAGTTATACCAATACTGCTGATCAGGCATGGCATTTTTCACACATGCTACAATTCATTCATCTCATCCTCTGAATATATACCTTAACGGTGGTTCCAGAGGTTAAACAAAAGAAAAAAATACCAATGATAAATTGTATTTTAGTCATAGATAACACACCTTACCATAATAAACAAAAAAATAAACCTTCCATTCATTGAAAAAAGACATTCAAGAATGGCTGCAAAAAAAATTAATTTGAACTATGATCCAGATCTAACAAAGTAAGAATTTTTAGAAATTGTCAAACTATATCGGCCAGAACTGCAATATGAATTTAAACAAAATACTAAATAAAGGAATTACAGTGCTTAGATTGCCACCTTACCATCCAGATTTTATTTGGAATCTAGTAAAAGAAAAAGGTTTTTGACTGCAATATGCCCCACGTGCATTAACAGAACTGAGAGCCTTTACATTAAATGCAATTTCATCAATTACTGTAGAAGACTGGAAAAATGTTCAGAAGATAATGGATTTTTACTGGAAAACAGATGTGTTAATGAAAAATGCCATTGAAAGCTTAATTATAAATATAGGGATGGGCGATGATGAGTTATCAGATAATGAGATGAATTGGAAATTAATTACCTAGAAATGAAACTGATTCAAGCTCAGAAATTGAGGGTTGTGTGCCTATTGCAGAAGATTGTTCTATGAAACTGGTTTAAAGACTGTATTAAGGTAGCATTGATCATTTATTTTTTTAGTAAATTAATATAAAAATAATATTTTATTTCGCAGCTCTATCCAACTTGTGATTCCATAGGCCTATATGTCCAAATTATTACTACCAGCTTTGAATATATTGCTTTGAACTATGACACAATTTTAGTAAAATCTTAAATTGTTGTAATTAATTGTAGGTTAAATTTATTTAATTTATGAATATAGTAAATTAATGCTTTAATTGTTATTATCATAATCAGAAAGAAACTACAGGTTCCAAAAAATACAGTAACTTATTTTAAACTGACAAAATTTTTTTATTTAGAATGAATTGACAAACTTGTTTAAAACAGATTGTCACTTTGTTCAGTATGACTAAATCTAGAGTGTATTGCTGTGTTATATCTCCATCTCTGTCTATAGCAAAACAAAACAATTGTGCTGCAGTTTTCCACGAATACGAACTTCAACTTTAGTTAACACTGTGTTGTAACAATAATAAAATGATTTTTAAGGATTTGAATAATAATAAATGTTGTGGCATACAGAGTGGATGAATAGTTGCCTACCAATTGTCTGAGAATGACTTAATTCTTTTCCACAGAGTTTTTGTTTGTTTACAAAAATATAACAGTGTGAATGTAGTACAATACAATACGTGGTTCATTCGTAGTCCTGTTATCGTGTGCTAGCATCAATTTTTATTTGCCTGCAGTATTGGATTGTTTTTACCATATATTAATTTATTTCATGCTTTAATACTTATTGTATTCTTATTATTTTTTGTTAACATTTAATGTTGTTTTGTGAATATGTATTAAAAGAAAAAGTGTGAATTTCTGTGGAAGAAAGTATACACATCATATAGACGTATTTGTATATATACAAATACGTTTATATATGTTATATATATCATATAACAAAAGAGGAGGATGCAAGAAATGTTACACATGGATTAGGTGTCTGGAAACAAACTGTGGCCCACTGAAAAAAAGAGTCAATTGAAGATTTTTGTGCTAAAACAGTGGTGGCAAAAACAGTTCAGGAAGTATAGGTATATAAAAAGGCAAAGAACAAAAATTTAGATGAGTCTTTATTCATCTGGTTCTGTCAAGAACATGAACTAAGAGTTCTCTGTTGGGTCTGACCCCAAAGACCAGAGCAAATCAAACGAAGGCTGTAAGGGTAAACAAAAAAATTATGTGGCAACCTGTCATTTACAGCGAGTTTTGGGTGTCTTTCAAGATGAAAAGAACATCACAGTAGCTGACGCCAGCAATTTCCGGTGAAAGTTTCAGGAGATAATGTCGTTAGTGAAGAATTTTTAAAGTAGATTATAAGTGTATTAATGAAGAAAATTTACTTCCATTTCAGATTTTCAATGCCAACATGACTAGTAAATTCAGCGTTAGCTAAAAGGCTTAAAGCAGGTAAAAAAAGGGTGACATCACTATTGTGAAATAATGAGTCAGAGGGGTAATTTATAATCTCTTTAAAAACAGTTAACAGATTTGCTCCATTAGTTAAAAACATTCTGAAGGATCAAGGATTAGAAGAAAAAGGGGTTTTATTTACTGATAATGCTCCAAACCATCCAGCATAACACTTTAAATCTGACTATATCTTTCTAACATTTTGCACCTAATTCAGCTACTTGATCAGGTTGTAATAGATGCTGTAGATTGAAGATACAAAAAGAAAGTTATAGTACCACAAGAGGCACTAGAAGGAAGATCAACCTTCTTAAAAAAAATTGATATCAAAAAAACCTAATAAAATTCTGGAAAAATATTTGCCAGATAATACGATATTACAAATGCCTAACAATGAAATAATATTCTTGTGATTTTGTTGTTCAAAGGATGAGGATTTTGTCCATTATTTAAAAAATTAAAAGGCTGTCCAGAAGTTACGACTAAAGACATCATAGATCTCTTGCGACAATGTCAGCAGATTCTCAGTGAATATGATTTTGTAGAAGTGTATAGGCTGAACTTTAAAGGATTCAGAAGATAACAGATCAGACAATGAAAAATCAGTTTATACAAAACACACTGAAGTCAATGAATGATATGCTGGAGCAACTACTGACCTATCTTGAGAAGCAGGAAGGTGCATCAACTGGCAAGCTTTTATCTGTAAATCGTTTGTGAGATCATGCAGCCTTGAATCGACTTTCACATTTAAAACAAAAAATAAATGAATATGTGTCATAGTTATAAATTTTCTTTAATATGGTATATTTTTGTAGTCGGTTATTGGTTTTTTTCAAGTATAAATTTTTCATTTGTTATCTTCTATATTAGAAGTAAATAAAATTTTCATAACTTTACTATTACATATAAACTGTTAAAATTTTTTTACATAATTTTAGCATATTATGCTAGCCCATTGGGCTAGTCTAGTGGTTAACGCAACATCGCAACTCAGCAGATTTTAAAGTCAAGAGTTCTAAGGTTCAAAACCTTAAAGGGTATTTGGCCTTGAACAGTCTTTAACTATTGGCATCTGTAGTTTTTATCCTATGAAAACTGACAGTCATGTTAATTGGTGTCACTGGATTGGCAATCTTTTCCAGAGTAGTGTGATGGCATTCTAGTGCCTGAGGTGTGATGGAGGTATATTAGCTAGTAATGGAGTAGAGGAGACTCACTGTACCGGTTACTGTTACCGTTCTGTTTTATTTAACTTATTCCAATAAATGCTTTTATTTCAAATTTTGTTGCAAATGTTTTTATTTCAATAAATACTTTGGTATTATTGAAAGTACTTTGGCATCCACCTTACCAGTGTGGCAGCTATTTAACCATACAGGTGTGTAGTACTTAGCTACAGAATATAAGGCTAATGCTGATGTTCAAAATATGCTTCTATCAGTTTCCCACATGCTTCCAACTAGCTTATGATTTATGTTATCTCATGTTTTCAGTTTTTCAACAGTATTCATAATATTTTGCTTGTGGGTTCTGTCTAGCATCATGCCGAGATACTTAGGGGTTGGATTGTGTCGCAGTTCTTTCTCCACAAATGAAATCTTTAGCAATTTTCTGGCATTTCTATTGCTTAAATGGAAGCACCTTATCTCTATCTTAGTTGGGTTAGGTTTCAGACCCCAATTATCAAAATACAAATCAAGCAATCTCAGATCTTCTCAATCACTACCTCATATTCCCTGAATCTTTTTACAATGTGCAGTGAGAGCAATATCATCTGCATACATAAATTTCATGGATCTAGTAGGTGGTAGGTGATCACTTATGTGTAGTTGAACAAATAAGCATGTTCTTTTATAGTACTCAGGCCTCACCAAGTTGATCTGTCGATTTGTCAGCATTTCACTGATAATGTTAAGTGTTATGCACTTGTTTACCCTTTTTATTTTATATAGTAGTCTATACCTCCAAACACCAAACACTCATATGCTGAAGAAAGTCTACTAATGCTATGACTTGTATAATTTTTACTTTTTAAAATTTAATATTTTACTGGTAAAATTTTTAATTTTTTCTGGATTCTTCTTCAGTGCTAAGTAAGTTCAGTGTAAGTATAAATACCTGATCTGCAGAATTTCAAATTTCTGTAAAGCCAGCTCACTCAGTTGGTAGATTATTCTCAATTATTGTTCTTATCCTATAGTACAATAGCCTCTCTAACAATTTTTAACATATATTCAGCAATGATATTGGATGATAGGTAGCTACATCTCAGGGTTTCCCTTGTTTCAATGTCACTATTATCTTAATTTTTCTCATCAAGGATGGTAATTTCACAGAGGCCAACATGCTGTTATATAGAAAGACTTCTCCCTCTTTGAATCATGAGACCTTGCTGATGGTGAGGGGGCTTGCATGCTCAGTGATACAGAGTAGCTGGACCGAAGGTGCATGCATGTCGGAGAGGTATTTGTTGAGTCAGACTAAGGAATGATTCCTGAAAGAGGGAATTTGTTAAGGGCGTAGGTCTGGAAGACTTAATGGCCATAGCAACATCACTCAATCTTCTAAGTACTGCACAGTTGAAGGCAATGGAAAACTACAGCTGTATTTTTTCCAAGAAAATGTGGTTCTCTACATTTTCAAAAAGAAAGATGGAAGCGCCATCTTCGGTAAAAAATTCTGGAGGTAAACTAGTCCCCCGTTCGAGTCTCCGGGTGGGGACTACTAAGGAAGGGGTCAAGGGGTCATTAGAGAATTAAAAATAACATTCTAGAGTCGGAGCATGGAATGTTAGAAGTCTAAAAAAGGTTGGTAGGTTAAAGAATTTAAAGAGGGAAATGGATAGGTTAAATGTAGATGAAATAAGAATTACCAAGGTTCGATGGGAAGAGGTATAGGACTTTTGGTCAGGTGATTTTAGAATAATTAACTCAGCTCCAAATAAAGGGCAGGCAAGAATAGATTTTATAATGAACAAGAAGATAGGGATGAGAGTAGAGTATTTCAAACAGCTTAGCGATAGAGTAATTGTAATAAGGATAAAATCAAAATCTAAGTCTACAACGATAGTTAACATCTATATGCCTACACTGTGCCCATGATGATGATGATGAGGTGGAGTGTGTATACGAAGAAATTGACGAAGCAATTAAACACGTAAAAAGTGATGAAAATTTAACAATAGTTGGAGATTGGAATGCAAGCATCGGAAAAGGCAAGGAAGCAAATATTGTGGGTGAAAACGGGCTGGGCAAAATGAATGAAAGAGACGACCAACTTGTTGAGTTTTTCTCAAAGTATATAATTTAGTAATTACAAACACCCGTTTTCAAAATCATAATAGAAAAATATACACATGGAAAAAAGCTGGTGATTGCTACAAGGTATCAAATAGATTACATCATGGTTAAACAAAGATTTAGAAATTAACTTCTCGATTGCAAGGCATGTCCTTGCAATCGAGAAGTTGCTATCAATAATTCATTATCATTAAATTATGGTTGCTATCAATGTCAGCAGATATTGATAGCGACCATAATTTAGTGATAAATGAAATATAGATTGGGGTTTAAAAACCTGAAGAAAAGATGTCAGATGTATCATTGGATTTTAGAGAAGCTTGAGAAAGAGGAGG
>JAAAKQ030498837.1:0-20640 GCA_010016005.3 Zanna intricata | reverse complement strand
TTTGAATACTAGATCGTGGATACCGGTGTTCTTTGGTGGTTGGGTTTCAATTAACCACACTTCTAAGGAGTGGTCTACCTGAGATTGTACAAGACTGCACTTCATTCGCATCATCCTCATTCATCCTCTGAAGTAATACCTTACGGTAGTTCCGGAGGCTTAACAGATAAAGAAAGATGTATGACTCTATGTTGGAATCGTTTCATTGCTGAGTGTCACAGGCTATATAAATATATATATTTAAAAAATAATGAAAACAAAATTATACTCTGTATAAAACTGGTCATCCACACGCTATTTTAATTAACCTACATTTTAGGGGAAAAATTTTTTTTGCAGTCTATAATATCTAATATCAATATTTGTAACACTCAGAATTATTTTCAATTCTAAATTTAAAAAAACTTGTTTTAATCTACTCAGTTTTGAGATACTATTATCCTAAACCCAGTATATTCTTAATAACGATATATAGTTCAGTATATATTCTAGTTCAATTTAAGAACCATATCTTTTAATCTTAATTATATTTCATACTGTTGTTTGTTATTAAGGAATGTTTATGATTAAAATCACAGTGATATGAAGTTTTTTTTTTTAATGAATTAAAAACATAGTCATTATAATAATAATATTCATTCTCTATATATTAGTCTGTGCGTATAAAAAATAAATATATATATTATTAATGCAAACATATTTGTTTTAATGATTTTATTTATACAGTTTTATTATGAAACATGAAAAGCATTATAAAATTATATGTATTTTTTTACTTATTGTAATTTGGATGGTATTTTGGATTATATTACTAAATAAACAGTATGCACGTTTTAATAATAAACATTCATTATTACGTATTCCTGAGGTAAGTGTGTTTTATACGTAATTTTTTATGTTTTTGAAAAATTAAAAAAAGAGAAGAAAAACAGTAAATTCATATTTTCTTACAATAATAAGTCATATTTTTACTGTAAGGCTTCCTTTATCACCATTATCCATTTCCTTTTTTGTTTAATAAAAATTTCTTTGTCAGAATTGTTAAATGGTTAATCTTAGATTAATTTGATTTACAACATATATGTTTAGAATCATTAATCAATGTTAATATTTAAAATAGTTTGTGTTATATTTAATCAACCTGTTTTTTTTTTTATCTAATCTTCAGGTTTATTGTACAACAATTTATGTTTTCAAAAAAAAATAATTTTTAAGAAAATTTATTTCAAAACTAATAGGTTAATAGGGTATTAATAGGTTTTAAAACTAATACAACATGATAAATGTAGCAAATTGTTTAAGTTCTAAAAAATTCAAAATATTTTTTCATACATTTGTTATAATTTTAATTCTATTATATACATGTATTCATAATTATTACCATTACCAAAATTCAAACTTCTAACAATTAATTTTTACAGTAGTTTTTTAATGTTTCAAAATAAATTATAATTTTATTTAGAAGAATATAAATGTTATTAATTGAATTTTGAACATTTAGAAACAGGTGTTCTTGCCTTTCAGAACCAATAAATCACTCTCTGAACAAGATCAATTATAAAACAGTGGTAATACAGTCTCTTTTGAAGTAAATCTACTTTTTCTAATCTACTAAAAAGCGGAATGATAGTTAAACAAGAATGTTCATCTTTATTTTAATGTTACCTCTTGAAACTTTACTAGAGTTGGGTTATCTGTAAATGATCGGAGCCCTTTTTTAGATGCTGGCTTTCTATAAAGATTCATTAATATTTTAATATCTTTTTCTTGACTTCCTTATTGACTGCCTCTAACCTCTTTATTCTCAGTTGTAAGCTTAACCTCTTTCTTCCTTCTCAAAAACTTTTTAGTTAAACTTTTCATTGATTAGTTACATTTATTTATTTAAAAATTTATGGGAAAAATTCCACTAAAACAATAAAATAAATGATATTAGGTATCAATACAAAATATCACTCATATCACAAAACATTTTCTGAAAGTAAATGAATAGAATATATATTAGAATTATAACTATCACACCGTTCATTACAAAAGTATGATAGACAACATAATTGAGCACACCAAATTACACCCCTGGACAAGTAAAAATAGTAATTACTACCTCTTAATTACCAACCATATACCTAAAAATCAAAAAATTGTAGAAATTCATGCCAATTAAAATTTATAAGTAAATTTTATGCTTAAAGGAGATCAAATCTTTTCACTGCAGTTTCAATACTACATATCTTTCATAAATTAGAAAGATATTTGTAAAGTTGTGATCAGAATAATGCATCAGAGAACTAATTCTAAATACTGAGTAATGTAAAAAAGAATGACGAGGTTTTACAAAACAAATCGTAATGTGCAAACATCATAAAACAAAACAATAAGTAAGAATGGGAAAAACAAAAGAAAAATAAAGTGTCCTAAATGTACCAATATTTTAAAACATTTTTGAGAATCTTCTGGTAAAGTTAACTTTTAGCAGCTTTTGATATAATAAATTACATGTAAATTTGATAAAACAATTTGCTATCAAAAATAACACCTAAATGTTCAAAACAAATGAAACAATATTATTTAAATTAAAATTAAAATGTGAAGTATCTCTACCAAAAGATATGTAAAAGCATTTGTTAAAGTTTAAGTAGTTCAATAAAAGTCCATTTTCTCTACAATATTCAAGTAAAGAATTTTAAATAATTTAACAACTGTCTAGAAATGAAATTAGCAATCTGCTTCAAACATTTTTATGTCATTAGCAAATAATAATCATTTAGAATGTTAATTTTTTATAATCATTTATATAAATAATGAAAAAAGGTGGACAAAGTTGTGAACTTTGAACGATATTTTAAGTAACGTTTTTTGGATCAGAAATTAAATTCTTTATTTGAATTCTATTTACAAGAAAAGAAGCAAACCAGTCAAGGTTTAATCTAAGTTTAGTTTTCTTTTTCATTTTTTTGTGAATTCACTGTCCCTGAAATAATTTTCTCCCAATTACACTAATTGGGAAATTCTAGATTTTCCTATACACTGAACCTCATTACAATTTCCCCCTTATGTTTTCTAGTCAGATCATATTTTAGTACACCTGTGTTATTATTAGTATGTATACAGTAGAAATGAGTCACATGACTGCTGAAAAGATTGTAGCATATCTGATTTATCTTCTTTATAACTTTAATTCAATACAGTAACTTTCATAGTGTCAATGTCTATAATGAACATAAAGAATGTAACATGAGACATATTACACATGAAACTAGAATAGCCATGCTCAGGAATAACTATAACTCTCATGAGAATATTAGAAATAAAAAGTGCAAAAAAAAAAGTCTAATAACCTTCAATAAGCCAAAATGCTCTTGATCAGTATGGCACATCCATTGAAATGCTAAGATAAAATCTTTGTTCCGATTCCTGTGACTCTTGCTCTATTACCCAAGTACACCTTTATTCAAATCCAATTATAAGTAAATATGAGAATTTCTACTTTTTTTTGTCCTGGAAAAGATGCACTTTAGTGTACGAAAATAGTTAGTCTTTATGTAATTAACTTTCCCTTTTTTCCTGTCACCGACTCCTTTATTTTGCGAGCATACTAGCCATTTATTTATTATTATTACCATTACTGCCATACTAACTGTAGTTACTTTTCTGGGAAGCCACAGATCAATGAAACTGTCTTCTTTTAAGATCGTTACGGGTGGTGAGTAAGCCTGTAAATTCGTTCAAGGATTTTTAACTCTAGCAAAGGATTGCAAAAAAGGTCTAACCATCTGCTTATGTATGAATTAATTAAAGCCAGAAAGACAATCATCTATTTAATTATGTACATTGTAGCTATAAGAAATATTAAAATAGATTGTGTAAATCAATAAAATAAAAAATAATTACCATTCTGAAAATTACTCAAATCAGTACAATTAATTTATTTATCTTTAATTTTTTTTTTTTTTTTTTTAAGTAGTAATTTCTAGTGATTTATTATTATGAAATTTCAAACATGTGTTTTAATGATGAGGATTAAATTAATGAATCACCATATGGGTTACTTGCTTATCTCCTAGAAAACTAGTTTAGCAAACACTGATAAATACTGCAAGCTGCTGTTGCCTCGATTGGATTACTAGTGCCTTCAAATATTCTTATACAATTTGGCTGGTGCTTAGCAGCTTTTTCCCCATTCTTGTTAGTAATGTTGCAACCATGACAATATTTTGTCAACACCAGAACATATAAAAGTTTGTTACTGTTTATACTTGTCACCGATACAAGAATTTTTAGAAACATGTCCTCTCTCCTGTTATCTACAATTGTAAATTACACTTATATCAGAATCACCATGATTCAAAGAATTGCTTCCTCTGCAGCAGCATAGACTGTGTGACAATGTATTCTGCATTTTTCTTTATAAGTTCTGTATATTTATTATTCCATAAACAACTTGGCAGATTCATAATGTTGCATCATATTCAGCCTCCAGTAAAATGACTACCTACACATCATAATCCATAAAAATTCTTAATTTGTCTGCAACACTTCATTGTTTTTATATTATTCTGATGTCCAAAACTGAATGCTAGCTTTACATTTCTTACAGCTAGCAATTAACTCACAAACTAAACCATTTTTACCACTCAAGATTTTTGACAAAACTATGTATCCCTTGCACAATTTACAACTAAAATTATTAGAAATTATTTTACTCAAAATATTTTTATTAGTAGTAATATTACTACACCTAGATCCATCAAGATTTTCATAATTACATCAAAAGTATCAAGTTTTTTTTAGATTTACTTGGAGGGGTATAAAAATCTTGTTTTTGTTACAATATTTACAATGTCAGCAGCAACTACAAGATATGTGCTGTAATCTTCATTACCTTTATTCTTCCATTTTTTAAATACTCCTTTTGGTATTGTGATCATATTGTAATTATTTGGCGAAAAAATATAACAAAAAACTATTTCGCACAAAAAAAAATCCTAAAAGTCACTTCAAAAAATTAACACCAACAATAAACAAATTATACAGTAACAAATAACAGATGTAATTCAAGACCTTATAAAACAACATAATCTTACAAGCAATCCCATTGGGTGATCTAGTGGTTAATGCGACATTACAAATCAGCTGATTTCAAAGTCGAGAATTTTAAGGTTCAAATCCTAGTACAGGTAACGTTACTTTTATACAGATTTGAATCCTAGATCATGGATACAGGAGTTCTTTGGTGGTTGGGTTTCAATTAATCACACTTCTCAGGAGTGGTCAACCTGAGTTTGTATAAAACTACACTTCATTCACATTCATACATATCATCCTCTGAAGTAATACTTGCAGTAGTTCTGGAAGTTGAACAGAAAAAATGAAAATCTTACAAGTAAAACAAGCTCTGTAAAATAAAAATTTTGCACAGCCTTTTAGGACTTGGATAACCACAAAAAATTTGACTTAATTGAAGCAATGGCAAAAAGTGAAAATTTTTTGTGCGTTGAAGTAATTTTAGGTTTTTTTTTAATAATACTTCTAGTTGGAATATCAGCAAAATTTATATATCAAGTTAAACAGCACCATCTGGTGGCAAAAAGTGAAAATGTTGGAGAATCCTGACATTAGACATCATTTAGTTCCTTTCCTCCATATATATATATATATATATTTTATAATAAATACTTTTTTAGGATTTCTACATATGGATTGATGCTATGGAAAATCATTTTGTAAAATTGTCCTATGATCTTATATCTTTTTTTTTTACACAGTAGTAAACTATTGATGTAATCATTGTAGTAATCATATAGTAGTAATCATTGATGGGTTTTGGGTCGAATTAAAATGTTTAATAAATTAACACATCTTCTTTTTTAGTTTATTCTATTGCTATAATTATTTGTTATTTAAAGAAAAACTGAATGATTTTATCAAGTAAACGTAGAATAATAAGATTTAACTATTTTCTATTTATTTTCATTTTTTTTTTTTTAATTTGGGCAAAAAGAATGGGATTTAATTTTCTTTAAGGTTCAAAGGTTTTAAGATTTAAAAACTAATTATTGGCTAACATTTTTTATGCAATTCACTTTTAAAAATTTTTTTTAGTTTCATTACTCAGTTTTTTGTTTGTTTTCTTGTTGACAATTAGTTCAACATGTTTATGGTTTATTAATGGAATTTCATATTCATTTTAAATTCTAGAAGTGAAGAAATTTATAAAGAGTTAAAAATAGTTTATACTTTGTAATAATACTATCCTTAAATATTATTTAAGAGAATGAAAAATAATTAAGTTTTGTCCTTAATTTAGGAAACAATTGACCCAAAAACATCTGAATTTATTAAATTTTCAAACAATTTGAAGATAATTAATGAAGTGAATGGATTAAAAAATAATCATTTTATAAATAGTAATCGTTATGGTAGATCACTTCTTGGATTTTTCCCTGATTCTGAGTATAAAAGTAGTAGTGAATATTATGATTCTGAGGAATATTATTATGCATCTGAACCATTAAATAAATTTGATTATTATTCATCTGAAGAAAAGGTGGATCCAGTTTTAAACCAACAAAATAAGAAGAAACAGCCAAAAAAAAAAGGTAAAAGAAAGAATAGAAAAAGATTTCATAGACATTATCGTACAAAAAAATTATTACCAACAACAACTTCTACCAGAACTCCTTCACCTACTGCTGTTCGTTTTACAAAACTACCTTTTGATCCGGTAGAAGTATTAAAAAATTTTAAAAAATTTAATTGGGCACAATTTTTAAGAACAGTTGCATTTTCAAAAGGTGGTACATCTTCAAGATCGGATAAATCTTTAAGAAGTCATACATTTGTTTATCAGAATCCAAAATTTATCAATATATTAGAAAAACAATGGACTTACCCTACAAAAGCAGCATTTACACAGATACCAGATTTTAGAAATATATATACAACTATCAATCAAGAGTATTTGACTTCAAATCATAAACAACATTGTACCAGAGAAAAAATTCCTTTTGAAACTATTTCAGAAATGTATCAACAACATGAAGATTTATATAAACAATGGGAAAATTTAAAAGAACTATTTAATAGAAGAAAACCAATTCCAACTAATTTTCCAAAAATTGTAAACACATCTGTTTATAGTAATTACAAAAAAGCTACAATACGTTTATGGAATTATCAACCAAAAGTATATGTTATTAGAACTCATCCATCGACTGTTAAACAAAGTAAAACTGAATCATTCGTTACAAGTACTTCAACTGTAACAGCTGCACCAGTAATAAGTAAAACAATAAAACATACAACCGAGTCTATTCCAGAGAATGTTCGTATGAGAGAAAAATGGGAAACTTTTTATCAACTACTAAAAGAATACAAGAACAAAAACAATCAAAATTAAAAAAAATATAATATTATAAGTATAACTGATACATATTTTGCTGTAAAAAATTATAATTAATTGATGAGGAATTATGTTTCTTCAGTGAAACATAAAGTGAAGTGACATTTTTACAGAATGTAAAAATTGATAAATCCTGTAACTGATAAAATAAAATAAATATATGAATATTTATCTGATATTTGAAACAAAGAACATAATAATTAAAGAAAGATAAAAGAACTCAGAAAAGTTCAAATGAAGGAAAAAATTAAATGAGTTATATTGATATTAAGATTTGTGTAAATTAAGAAAGGAAATGTAACCAGAGCTATTAAAAGAAATTATAGACAGAGCAATAAATTCCTTTAAATCTCTGAGTAAATTTGCTTTAAAGCCAGAACATATTCTTTCTACATGAACTTGTATTAAAATACAATTAGCAAATTTCAAAATATATTTTATTAATCAAACTTCTCCAAAGGTGGTAGCTAAACAGATTAATTCTAAGCATACATCACTTCTAATTTAAAACAATATAGAAAAAATGGAGCTGAAATAAAACAAGTACAAATTAAACTAAGCCCCAAAATGTTTCATGGGAGGAACTTTTTCATAAATCAAACAATAATATTTTTATAAGATCTTGTTCAAAATTAATTTAATTATTTCTTATTACAAAATAAAACATTTTTCATAAAGATTAATTTTCTTTCAATAAGTAATTTTTTTAGTTTTCAATTCCTTTAAAGAATTTGATAACGCATAAGTCTATTTTTTTTAGATTTAGATTTTGAAAGCAATAAGAACCTATTTCCTTTTCCTATTTTAAACACTTAACCCATTAATTAAGATTTTTGTTTATCTCCCAGATAGGAGACTGATAAAATCATCACTTCACTTCACTTACATCAATACAGAAAGCATTTATCTAACACTCAGTCCTTGGTTTGATCACTTGTTCCTAATAATAACAACCCGTGGAACTAGTGTCATTTGTTACCCAATTTTTCTTAGTGATCTATGTTAGAAGAAATCAAGACTAATAAAAGTAACAGGGGAAATAAACCAACCAAGAAATGCTTTTGCTCAGGGCTCTCACTAAAGTTACTATTTGGCATCACTGGTTTTTTTTTTTTTTTTTTTTTTTTTAGTTATTCTGGGTGAAAAACATGATTGCCTGGACACAATATATTAGTTATAATAAACAAAGATATATCACATATACTGAAACTGAATGACACCATTAAAATGATGTATTATTTTAAAATAATCGTTAAACCTTTTTCAATAAAAAAATTTGTTTTTACTATGACAATCAGTCAATAATAATTACAAATTTTTTCTGTTCATTTCATGGTTACAGGAGATTTTAAATATAAATATGTTGCATAAAAATTATTCTATACAATTTTTTTAGTACATTGGGCTTGTGGTAGTCAGTTGAATCAAATGGTTTCATTCCTCTCTCAGTTTTGCCTTCAAGAAGCTAATTTTTTTTTTTTTTTAGCAATAAATGCATTTATGATATCATTGTCTGGGTTAAAAGGTAATAACAAAATCCCTTCTTGGATATTAAGGTTAAAACAAAGATAGTAAGATAAGATTAATAAGATTAGAACTAAAATAATAAAAGAAATGTAACCATCACAATAAAGTATGTATTACAAATAACAAAATAAAACTTATGGTTGATTATCGTTAAATCTTATTAAGTATACTGATTCTTCTTTGAAGTAACAATACTCGATCTAGTAAATTTTTATCATTTCATAAAATGTGATAAATGTCTCTCAATAATTTGAATTTGTGATGTAAGGCCACATGATATATATAATCCACAAGGATGAGACACACAGTCAAGCCACAGCAGTATTGTACACATAGTGGTACATTTTTAGTTTCGCTGCTTGATTACTTGGTATCAAACATTTCCCATTTCTTATCAAAACCCGTCTTGCATTAAATTTCAGGTATGTCTGTTATAATAATTCTTCTTAACCAATGAATATTATGTTACTTATCCTTTTAGCTAGTAGCTAATTCAAACATTCTTATTTCTGAAGGATAATAATGAAGATATTACTGTTAATAAAAATAAAGATAATTCTGAAAGTAGTATAATATACTGGAAAAATAGAGAACTATTTGAAAATAAAGAATCAAAAAGTTTAATTAGTAAAGATATTCATGATAAAATTCATATTATAAAAACACATAAATCTACAACTGTATTAACAACTTCAAAAATTTTATCTGATAATGAATTATTTCAAGATTATTTTAATGAAGTCTACGTTACTGATAATCAAATACGTGAACTAGATAAATTAATTAAAAAGGCTAATAAAGATCTTGAAAAATTTTCAAAAAAAAATGAAACGCAATCAAATTCTGATAGTTTAGATACACAAGAACTTTACACCTTATTTGATTTTTATTCAACTACTAAACATCCAACTACTCAACAGCAACGACGAAAACGATCATTTAAAAGAAGAAAAGAACGTGATATATATTTTTTTAAAACACCAAAGTGGAAATGGGGTGGTGTTAGTGATCCATTACGTGAAAAAAATTGATTTTTGAAAAATATAATTTTTTAAACAGACTGAAAAAACCTTTATTCACTATCGATTGTCAAAAGAATTTTTGAAGTTTAATTTTTAATTAATTCCTATATATCTGAACCAAATACAAGAAAAAAAATATTGAAATATAAATTAATTCAGGTGAATCATAAAATGTTTAGAATAATAGCATTTATTTACTAATTCATAAACAAAATTATGATGATAATAATTAAATTATTTTATAATTAAATTAGCATAAAATTATTAAAAAAAAAAAAAAAAATTGAAACTTATACATGAAAAAATTAAATATTTGGCCATTTACTAAATTTTAAATGACTTCAAAAAACAAGGTTTTCAGTTTGATTTGTATGTTTTCTAATGTAAATTTAAACATAACTTTTTCACCAAATAACTTTTCAAACTATTTTTTTATTTTATAAAGCTCCAATTATAAACTTTTATGTACAACTTAGTTAAAAAATATTTTTTTTAAAGCAAAAAATTACATTTCTTGCATAAATGATTTGCAGATATTTTTCACTGTTTTTAGCCCATTTTGAATAGTCAAACATAATAACAATAATAAAAATAATCTTGCCATTCTAATAGTACACATTTTCATGTGAATATTTATAAAGATTAACTAGAAAACTAGTGTAAAAAAAATAATAAAGTAGATAGTATAAAAAAAAAAGTAGATAGTATAGTAGATAGTTTAGAAAATTAGTGTAAAAAAAAAAATAAAGTAGATAGTATAAAAATATAATACAAACACTTGAGGGAGCCTTTCCTCATACTTAGTAGCATGTCATTTTTCTTCATTTTTTCTTATTTTTATTAAGATATACAGATTTCTCACCATTATGACAGCACACAGGTTGTAAGTAAAACAAACTGTGTAGTAGATTTTAATTTTAAATTCTGCAAGACAAAATTTAAAGAATTCGGAAAAGTCAGCTTTATTTTAATTATTTTTTTAAAGTTATATTATTTCACTGACATTATTTTAAATAACTTCTTATTTAATTATTTATTCTGTCATCACTCCCTTGATTTGTTTTGTAGAGTTTATATAATTCATTATATGTTATAAAAGGATAAACTTAATTAACTGTCAGCAAATTTTCTAAATTATCCATCTGATTTCTGTACAATTTGCTTTCACCTTTAACATCAATATGAAATTTGGAAAAATATGTATCGTTTGACTCTCCAAAACATTAAGAGTATGCAAATGAAATACTTATAAAATATATAGACGTAATGATTTTAATTATTTTTCAGTAACATATTATTTTCCCAATGTACTATTTAAATCTAGATCTTTGAGATTGATATTCTCTATTTAACTTTTGCTTTAAAAATGAATGTTATAAGAAGTGATATGGATATATAAATCATCAAGATACAACCAGTATCCCATATTGTATTAATAAATTTAAAATATTTAAACAATTAGCATTCTTATATCATGAATCTAGTATTTTTTTAAAAAGAATACAATGATCAAAATTGTTAATAAAACATTCAATATACTTCTTTAAGCTTTTTTTTTTTGTAAGGTTAATAAATTTATATTGTAAAGTGGTGTTCTATTGTATCTTGAGTTTAATTGAATAAAATTATAAAACCATTTTTTTTTTTTTTTTTTTTAAAGTAATGCAAATATTAAGAGAGAAAAAAATTTACTTCCAGGATTGTAGTAAATGTCCAATAATTTTAACAATAATGATTTTTAATATTCTTAAAATTATTATAGTATGTAACAAAACTTTGTTCATATTTTTCAATATATTTGTAAATAATATTGATGTGAAATATTCATTCTCAAAGGTGGAAGAAGATTTTTTAAATGAAATTTCTCGGTATAAAAAAAGAAAAATATATGAATTTAAATGGAGAAAACGTCGAATACATCAAGTGAAAAATCATGATATTTCAGAAGTAAATTCTTATAAAAAGGAAGTAAAAAATAAAAGAAATGTAACTATTTTAAAAGAAAAGAAGAATGTCGCTTTTAATGTATCAACAGATTATTTAAAAGATAGTATATTTAGCGATGAAAGCATTCCATTCATAATGCCGAGTGAAGACATTGAAAAACTTTTCCCATATCTTGACAACCAAATTGATAATTTAAAATCTGAAAGTTCACCCTCTGAATCAGAATTTTTCCCTTGATCTTTATTTTCTTCCACTTTGGCTAATTTATTTAAAGGAGGGATATTTATGGTTAAAATCTTCTTTTTTTTTTTAAAGTGTACAAATAAAATATGCACATAGAATATAAATATTGAAAATAGATGAATCCATTTTTATTAAAAATTATAGATAACAGGAACGTTTTTACAATCTGCTTAGTTATAATACTATTTATAATCATAAAAATAATTTTGTATTTTATTTTTAAATGTGAATAAAATAGATTTTATAGTCAAATTTCAAAAAAAGATTCTGCTGTGAGAAAAAAAAAACCTATTACAGCAAATTTTAACTCGGAAAGTAATAAAACAGATTCTCTTTACTAATAAGTAAATTAAAAAGAAAAAGAAATTGTAGAAGGCCAGACCACTTTTATGATAGTAATATTACAAACATATTATATGAAAGTCCTGTCAAATTTCAGAGTTGTGTGTGAACTCCACGCACAAGGTGAAAGAAGAAAGAATATATTGTTCAACAGTATACAATCATATCATGTTATTCATAGTTCTAACAATCCTGTAGTTAACTTTATTTAAATGAAGGTGGTATGAGTTTTATTTAGCTGTATTTAGATTTTGAATTGGTAAAACAGATTTTTTATTTATGTCTTTTATTATAATCAACAATGCTAAAACTTGCAATTACGAGGGTTGGCTTATAAATTTTGCAAATATATGCATAGCATAGGAATGAAATAAAAAAAGAATAAACCTTAGCTAAAAAATGCAGTATTTATTTTTTAATATAATCCCCATTTACACTGATACACATTTCCAATGTGTGGCAAGTTTTTGGATTCCATCACTAAAAACTTCTGGCAGTTTTTCTTGGATCCAAGTGACCACCACACCTTCCTTCAACTCATCGCAGTAGTAAAATGATTACCTTTGAGTTGAAGTAATAAGTGAACCAAATCTGGCCAGTATGATGGATGAGGAATAGGCTTAAACTTCACCTTGCGGCGAACCATCAGAGCATTTGCGCAGTACCCATCATGCACAGATTTTATGGTAACCTGGTGGCTTGATAATATGGTCTACTTATTCTTTAGATATGCCTAAACTAGCATTGTTGGGCAATTCGCCAGTCACTTTTAAGTAAATCGACCACCATCTTTCAATGTTTCTCATCGATCCTAGAAACTGGTCGTCCACCACAAGATACTTCCTCAATTGGTGCTTTACCAGCTTCACATTTGCAAAATTTCAATGCCCACCAATTCACAGTACTCCTGTCAACAGTTTCACTACCATAAACCGCTTTTAAATGATGAAAAATATTTGTAGGGTTCACATTTTCTGCTGTTAAAAATTTCATTTCTACATGCTGTTTTAGCCATGTTGACATACTGGCTGTACTGAAAATAAACCGTAAACAGATTTCAACGCATTACCACAGGTTTTTAGAGAGGGATTTTGGCTATCATGTTTTGCCACTGCCCAACTATAGAACCTTTTGTCTTTGTGTAGCATGCTATATGCAAAATTTATCAGCCAAGCCTTGTATATAAAAACAAATATCAGTCCAAAAATTTCTTATGGACAACTTAATAAGAGTTAAGATAATAATTTAGAATTGCTAGTTATTACCACATAATAAAAATTATATAATAATACCAAATGTTTTTAATATAAATTAACTCATCAATAATTCACCTGATAAGAGATTTACAATTATTTTCCTTTTTCTTCACTCTGTAACCATTTTAAATCACATTTAAATTATAAAAAAAATTATTATTTTTAATGCTGATATTGTTAAATTAGAGCACTTTTGAAAAGTAGTAAAATATTAATTTTTAGATAATGTAATAAGTTTTTTCCGGCCTCCGTGGCGCGATGGAAGCCTTTTTTCCGGAGGTACCGGATTCGAATCCCGGTCCGGCAAGGAATTTTTTCACACACGCTACAATTTATTCATCTCATCCTCTGAAGATATACTTTAACGGTGGTTCCGGAGGTTAAACAAAATTAAAAAATATTCTGTTTTAATAAGTTCCTTCTAATAAATTAAATTTTGTTCGCAGTGGTTTTTGATATTAAAAAAGAGAACTAAGACCGATGTTAATTTTAGTAAGGTCTCAAGATATATATATATATATATATATATATATATATATATATATAGTATGAAGATTTATAACTTACATACTGAACTTTGTCTAAAGTGGATGCACTCTTATGAAGCTTTTATATAAAAATAACATGTAACATAGCATTTTGTTAAAATACTGGGCAAGGCTTGTTGCAAACCGCTAATAAATAAGTCACAATCGTCGCTTTACGCCATTTACGTTAATAACGACATTATCAAATAAAGGTTGTTTCTATTTTCTTGACATGGTCTTGCCTTGATTTCCATTAATAATTCGTAATTGAATTTGCTCGTTCTTAAATTAATTCAAAAATAACATTTTTTTTTTTTTTTTAGCGACATACTCTTTGAAAACCACCACAAATTTTTCAATCGTATTTAGCTCCGGAGTATAAGGGGGCAATCTCAAAACACTGTAACCATTCTCGGCTAAAACTGAATCGATTTTAAATAACGTATGATTTATATATTTATGATATATTTATTTATTAATCATGATTTATATTAAACGGTATAGTTCTGGTTTTAAAATTGTACTCGTAATAGATACGTTACTTTGTACAACACAATCTATCGTCTGCTTTTTACGTGTTCGAATCCGGCGCAAGGTTCAAAGCTTAATCTATGACGATAACCGAGTTAGGAGACGATTAGAAATTGTTGTTTTACCCAAATTCGTATCGTCATAATAATTTACTGTTTTGGTAACGGATATAAATATAATATGCGGGTTTTTGAATAAACCATTTTAAAAACTGGCATGAAAAATGCAATCATGCTCGCCTTTAGAAATCGGAACAGTAAGATTGCGGTCAGAGCCATCACTCCACGTAACTGGTTTGTAAAGCCTGGTTTGTACATACGACCGTCTGTGTAAATCATAGGTCTGTGTTGGATGGATTCTTTAACAGTTCTTAAGTAACATAGCCTCAGTTCCCGATTTATAATTTTTTTACAAGATTTTTCTGTTATCTATAGCTTTTTTCATTTGAACCCCATGTGTTTGATAATGTAACGTAAAGCAAAAAGGCTTCTTTGAAAATTTATTTTCTCTTTTACGACCGGTAGTATCGATCGAAGAATAACTCGATCACTTTATCAATGTGAAAATTATAAATCGTTTCACGAATGACACTTTTATATGTTATCCACAAACGTTTTAGTTTAATTAGTCTTGGAATTTTTATTACTGCTTAAGCCTTATCGGGATTAGTTTTTGCTTCGTTTAAAATTTGTCAAACATTACTGGGTAAAATTTCCGTAGCTTGGGCTACGGAATTTCTTTAGCTAAAATAAGTCCATTTTGAACTTATTTAATAAAGATCGATCCACCTCGTGGTTTCTTTGTCATAATTTTAAAAACATTGAACATAACTTCTCTCGTTTCTCTCTCTATTTTTCTGTTTAGCCTTTGGAAGCACCGTAAGGTGTTAGTTAGGTGTTATAAGGTGTTAGCACCATAAGGTGTTCCTCTTAACTTAGGATGATATCTATAAATGTAAATGTAAATGAAGTGGTGTCTTGTACAATCTCAGGTCAACCATTCCTGAGATGTGTAGTTAATTTAAATCCAACCACCAAAGAATGACAGTAGCCATGATCTAGTATACAAATCCATAAAAAAATAACTGTCTTTACTAGGATTTAAATCTTAGAACTCTCAACTTTGAAATCACCTAATTTGCGATGACGAGTTCACCACTGGACAATTTCAGTGGGTTTACTTCTCTCATCTAGCTGTGAATAAGTTTATGCCCCCCCCCAATTTTTTTCTTGTATACTCCCCTACTTTCACCTTCCACAATCATAAAAATAATGTAAAATTATAATACTATCCTAAATTAAATATATTGTAATCTAAAGAAACAGAATATATTAACGACAGAAAATGTAAAAATTAATAAATTTTAATTGATAACAATTGATAATTTTTGTAAGGAAAACAGAGCACGATGTTTTCATAAAACTAATATAATACTCATACAGACAGAATAATAAATGCTACATAACAAAGAAGCAACTGAACGAATGCATTTCCCCCAACACTGAAAATGTATTGTCTCTATAGAAATGCTCCAAGCATTATCAATATAAAGAAAAACATTAATTTACTTTTTTCTGTTACGAAAACTGCGTTGTCCATCCTGACTATACATAAAAAGAAATGTTATTCATTACTTTAACAAAATAATATCATCATTATGAAACAAAGACTAGTCTACTAATATGAATGTTCTATGAATGATGTAATATGAGATTGCTCCACGGACAAAATTATTATGGTTTGCAATGTGCTCTACCTCAATTCTACTGTTATTTTTTAATAATAGTACGCTATAAATTTTCACATTATGTGTGAAGTGTATTATACAGACGTTTTGTTCCCATGTTTCATGTTTTGTATGAAACATGCGAATACAACTTCTGTATAATACACTATCTTGCAATATGAATAGGTTCAGACTTAAATTTGTTATATACTGCATGAAATGATACTTAAGAACTTGTTATATACAGATTTCTATAGCACAGTAGTAACATGTCAGCCTTTCATCCAGAGAGCCAAGGTTTAAATCCCAGTCAAGCAAGGCATTTTTTACACTTTACAAAATTTAATTTCCTTATGCCATTCAAAAGCTTGAAGCTTGTGTGGTGAGATAACCACACAAATAAAAACCAGGAAAACATGCATTTTCACTACAATTTTATAGTAAACAAACATTACACCATGTGCATGGTTTATTTTGGTATTTTTATATGTAGTTTAATTAAATAATCCAATCAATGACCGAGGTTGTCGGATCCAGGAAGGCATTATCATGATAAAATTAAGGTAAGTCTTCCCATAATATGAACTATACGGTTATGTTAACAGAATTTAAAAAAAAAATTATATATTTACTCTTTAAGTAAAAATATTTTATTACACAGTTTAAACTAATTTTTTCTTTGACTTCAGCCTTAATTATTTGTTAAATTTAAAAATAAAATAAAACTGATGTAACAGCTTTAAGTTAATAATTCTAGATTTTAAGTCATAATTTGGTAGCTAAATTGAGTGTATATAATATCATTAAATAATATTTTTCAAACATTATCCATTGTATTATTATTATATATTTTGTCGTGAAGGATAAGGAAGAAAAACCAGTAAATGTATTGAATAACAATAAAGAACTGAATGGAGAATATTATATTACATGGAATAAACGTTCATTGTTAAAATTTGTAAATAACACACGTTTTAAACGTACGAAAAAAAACAAAGTAGTTGATTATTCAAGTTCAAGCATAGATTCTGAAGAAATTGATAACATAAGTGATGAGTTTTCGGTTTTAAAAGGAAGTATTCATAGATCAAGCACTGGTACTGTAGAACGTGAGCGGAGTTTAGATAAAATAGTTGATAAAATTAAGAAATATAATACTAAAGAAGAAGATTTTGCTGAATCTTTATGTTCCTCTTCAAGTGTGTGATAAAACTGGTGAAAGATAAATATAATATTTACATCAATTCTTAGTTATTTTAATAATTATGCTGTCAACGGGGGCCTTCCTCCAAAAACTATAAACATGATTCTCTTCCAATTCTAGTTACTTTTCAGTTAAATACAAGAAAAGAGGTAATTTTTTAAGAAAAAAAAAGTTTTTATCATGTTATAATCTGACAAAAAAGAATCTTACAATATATACATGGAGTAACTGAAATTAAATCAACATCCTATTTAATATTAAAGAGAATATGAATTACTTTTCATTTTTAATTAATGCAATTTTTTTGTATATTCATTTTTCTGAACTCAGTTTAACTAAAACTATGTGGGTAAAGTTATATATTAAGTTTTTGCCTTCAATAATAACAAATCAATAAAATTATATAAACAAAGATTTAAATTTAAATTCTAAGACTAAAGTTGGAGTGCTGCTAATATAGAGACATAAAAACTGTAACTTTTAAAACATATTAACAAGCTTTATCAATTGTTAATGATGTTCCTTTATTATACAATATTATCACGTGGCTATATAAAGAAAATTAATATTTAAGTCTAAATATCATTGCAAGTGCTAATCTGATAAAATATGAATTCATATAGTTAAAATTTAATATTTTTTTTAATAAAAAAAATTTTAATTATTTATTAAAATTTAAAAAGAAAATACTCATTTACAGATTAATATAAAAAAATTGATTTACTAAGATTGGGCTCACAGACAAAATAAATATGTTTTCTTTTAAGCAATTTGGTAAATCATTTAATGAAAATTATTGCTCTGGTAAACTGATTGTATAAAATTATTAGTTCAAATGAAAGTTTTGTTGAAGAAAATAATAAAGATATTAAATTTAAGTACTGCTGTAATTTACCCAGGTTACATATCAATCAACAAGCATTACTTTATAAAAAAACATCAATTGGCTTCATTAGGAACATCCTGACCCCAAAGGGAAAGGAGACATTTCCGGTCACCATGCCACCACCTCTGTACCTAGGCCTGATGGGCTTTACCAGAAGTTATCTTCAAAACTTCAGTGGTAGACATTGTAGTATTGCCTCAGCCAGGATACCACTGATGTGAACGTCAGCATGAATATTCTTATCAGCGTACTTCAGTACGTCTAACAAAAGTGGACATGTAAAAACAAAACACATTTCAGTTAGTATTTTAAAGAAACCTATATCAGCAACTTTTGAGAGAGAAACTGAAATCATCTACACCTACCAGAGGAGGTAAAAGTGAATCCAACATACAACTTGAACTAAAACCAAAACACACAAACATAAAACAACTTAACTAGTAAAGAATTAGCAATAACAAAGACACAAGAATAAAAAAAAAGAGACAAAGGAAGCCCAACCAAGATTATACCCCTTCTGCTATCCTTTCTTTTGTTAGATAAACCATGAATTCCTCAGTCATCTTCACTTAATACAATATAAAAATGATTACCATAGCAGGTTAAGTATATCCTTCTGCATTAGTCATATCATCGCAAACCACAGATTATTATGCTACAAGCGATATTCCCATCAGTGTAACTATTAGTAAAAAAAAACATATCTCTAGTCTCAAGCAAGGCTGAAAACGATAGTTGTTAAAGGAGCTAAATCGCCTATCGACCCGAAAGGTAAAGTCAATTCACATGCGACACAAATGCTTAAAAACACTAAATCAAAACACGAAAATAAAGCAATCAAAATATCATTAACAAAACAAAATCTACAATAACAAGAAATCGTAACAAAAACTAAAGGACGCAGGAACAAGACCAAGCAACATCCTAGATTACCTCCGCTATCCGATATCCAGCCGAACAGCGCAGAAATTCTGTAAACACTGTCCAAAAACTATTCCCTGCACTCATTATTACCTAATTGACGGAACGGAACGGAACGCAAGTATGTCGGAGGGTGCATTACCCTCCTATCTTTTCGCAGTATGCGGGCTTTCGCCCTTGGCTGCTTCTAATTGACAGCAACAGATTTTTATTATATATGAACCTGGTCTTAGATGCTTATCACTTGTTTTCAGCATAGCCAACCATGAAATGATTTCCATCATTAATTAAATGCAAATCATCATCAGAAGCACAGTTTCTAAAACTTAGGTTTTTTTAAAAACTGATTTGTAATATTATACTTTCATATACTAAGTTTAAAAATTAATTTATTCTTTAATAACTATTAATTATAATTTTTAAAGTTAATTTATTGATTACTTATATTTTATAATTAAGGACAAAGAAGAGAAAATAGTAAGCATACTGTATAATAATGAAGAACTGAATGGAGAGAATTATATAAGATGGAATAAACGTTCTTTGTTAAAATTTGTAAAAGACATAAAATTTAAAGTCAGGAAAGAAGGTAAAATGACTATAATTGATTATCCAAGTTCCAGTAGCGATGATAACAAAAGCGAATTTTTTTCAAATATAGTAGGAAGCATTCATAGATCGAGTTTAAATACTGAAGAACGCCGACGCCTCTTCGACAGAAGTAGTTAATACAATTATTTGTAATAAACAAAAAATGTAAGCTGAATCTTTATCACATAATTTCAAAATAGATAAATAAAATACACCAGATCTTGCATAATTTAATTTCTTAGGCAGAAAAAAATTCTGTCAATCCTAATTAAATTTCTCATCAGTACTGGATATTCCCAACAAATGGCACATGCATTGCTGGTTAAACAATACCTTATTAACGATTTCATTTTATTAAAAAAAAAATTAAAAAACCAGTCGCGGGACTGGCAAACAGAAGTGAAAACTTAAAACAATGAATACCGATCATTGGTTAAAAATTATATTTGATTCTATTACTGATTCTAATGTATGTGATTATTCATTTAAAAGGACTTAATAGACTACTTAAGAAA
>JAAAKQ030498826.1:0-13599 GCA_010016005.3 Zanna intricata | reverse complement strand
ATATATATATATATATATATAGCATGATTACTTTATGCCTATATTCTGACATTTCTGCAATTATAAATGATTTTTATCATTTTCAGGATTTATCTTTTAGTTGGAGAAAATTAAGAAAGGTATTCTTTTACTACAATGAGAATATTGCGAATTTAAAAAAATAAATAAATTAATAAAATTAAAATAAATTAGGAGATAGTATTTATTTTTTACACGACTGCTCACAAAAAGTGTGTAATGTATTTAGGGTGTATGTATGTTTGTTCCACTGTAGCAGCTCAACAGCCGAACCGAGTTAGATGTATGATCCCGCAATGGAATTCTTACATTACCGGAAATGTCATAGGCTATGTAAATATGAGTCAGAAAAATCGAGTGGCCTGCACAACACCCGAGACCAGTTTGAGCCCGGCGAGTTCCCACAAACGCTCGTGTAAGGTTTGATGACAATACAATTGGAGTAATGCTGTCGGCATCAGATTGAGGATGAGCCCACAATTGTCTACTTTGATGCTTTAGAAGGACAGGGCAAGGGTGGAAGGCGTATGCTGCACTAATATTGTGTTAAGCTGCGACGGTGCATAACTATAAGACACTACCCTAGAAAAAGGTGTCGTAGATCTGAGCTCTCAGATCATTGCCAAGGGCCAGGCTTTCATAACATTGAGTTGCGTGAGGCAATTGGAGAGTTCAGCCATTAGTTGTTTGGATCCCAGAAAATTGCTGTATGATTCGCACGATAAAATCTCTCGAAGAACTCAATCGCTTGAGAAATCTGTAAGTTTAGATTGGTATACGCCAATTAACTAAATAACCTGAAAATTTACAGTTTCCTCATTTGATTCAGTACGTTAAATAAGTTAGATCCATAAGTTTTCGAATCGTGATTTCTCTCAATTATCATGATAAAGTATTAAATAATAAAAAAACAATTATAAAAATTAAAAAGAAAAGACTGCCCAAAAATAAACAAAATGATTTAATAATATATATATTTAAAATAATTTCAATGATATGATGGTCGGACATCGACTCCTCCTTTAATAACTTCCAGCCCACATGGTCGTTCACTCTCTCTCAAGAAACAAAAGGTCAGATCTATCACTGAGGTTGAAGGGTCTCTCATAAAAGTAGCGGTCTGCTCATTAATGCATTAAGCCCATTAGCCGCAGCCCGGTTTCGAAGATGGTGCCCACGAAAGTCAGTAACACTATCACTGAACTCAGCGGATTTTGCAATAAATCCCCTACGACCACCAAGTTTTCATTTCGATGTGTGCAAATATCCAGGAAAAAATCATCTAAGAAAGACAAAACCTTCTCAGTACCGGAGTTCGGAGAACAGTAGCTTAAAAAACTCTCAACACCACAAGTTTTTCCCAAATGAAACAATTCTCATCTCCACTGGACAGTACTGACACCCCAGAACTTAAAAAACCAATTGCTGCTGTTAACATGCCATTCAATAGCAATATTGAGCTGGGAATGATTGAGGCAGATGGCTTGGAAAGGAGTACCACCTCCCAAAAGATATCGAGTGAACGTCAACTTCTAACCGTGTTCAATTGGAGGTATTTTTTTCGAATTGAGCAGTCATCTATCATGTGGCCCTCTGAACCACAAATTGCATATTTTCTCGGGAAGGTGCACTAGGACCACCGGTGATCTTCCTGACCGCAATTAAAACACATTTTAGTGCGGTCGGGTTCATTGCTCGTTGAAAATATGAGTCCCAACCCCCAGGACCGAAAGCATCTCTCCTCCGGGTCACGCATACGAGCCCTGCAGTGCACCTCGCCAATCCTCATATACATTGCAATCAATCTCTTGCCCGCACCATAAGACGTGTTAACCATCGCATTTTGCGTTTTTCCAAAGGCTGGGCGTAACGAGGATATCCGAAAATCAACACATGCACCAATCATCCGTCTCATTGTTTCTGCGACTTCAACCTCATTCACGTCATACTCAATATAGTGGATGTGAACCATCGTACGCCAGCCATCTTTCGTTTTCAAATTCCCCTTTAAATCAGACGCACTGTCGCGGAGAATCGTTTTTAGACTGTAGCCTTCTAGGCACTACTCACCCTTATACATAATCATCCTCCAATGCCCTGAAGCACGGCGAGGATATCACCAACTTCTTGTCTATCCACAGACTACTTGACTTTCTTCACCAGCTCTGCATACGACTACCCAGCCGCGCAAACGACAACAGTGCCACTCTCTACCACAGCCAGGGTAGCACGCCGCACAGGAGGAAGAACAACATCACGCTGTCCGACCGCAGCTTTGTGCTGCACCACTTTGATTCTAGTCCCCATTCAGTAAAATAAATACAAAACCATCCTTTCGGCACACTGACCAATCTTGCTAATCGGTAAACGAAATACAGGCGCGGGTGACGACGTTCAATATACTTCAGTGCTCTCCAAGATTGTTGTTAGGGCAGCATTTTCCCAGCCACATAATCGTAGTATATAGTAAAACGTTTATCATCATCCTAGCCTTATTCTGTCTCAGAAATCTGGAACTGTCTTCTACAACCTCTACTGCAGCAACTTCAAGCCAGTTTTGTAACTCTTCCCAGGCTTGGTCATAGAGAGGTAAGTAAATCCACATGTATCCACTACATCAGAATATAGCTCTGTAACATGATCTACCAGGGCCATCACGCTGACCGGCCAATTCACACCAGCGGCACCAATCAGCTCCTCTTCCGTGAGTGACCGTGATAAGATATCTTTCAGATTAAAGTCCATCGGGGGAGTTTGCGTCATAGCATCCGACTTATATGAAATACCTCTACGCTCTCTTCCCAGCGGCTCTTCCAGCAATCCAGGCCACGCAACTGTGTTCAGCATCTTCACTAAAACCACCATCGATTCCAGATTCTTCTTAATCTCATGTTTTGTGTTCGGAGTTATCTGCAACAATCCGTGCAGCCTCCTGAACCTAGCAAATAATTCCTGAAGGGCGGATATAATAATAGAATCTGTCAATGTAGGACGTCTAATTCCACTTGGCTCAGGATGATTCCCGTCAAAAATCCCAGCTGGTGAGTCACCCCCTGCTCCCCGGCTGGGCGTAGTAGAATACCGTACAACACCACGTTTTCTCTTTTTGGAGCCCGCTATTGGCGGAGACCGTGACTTCTGCCGCTTGTTAGATAGTTTTACCTCCACTACATAATGGTTCTCCTTATCGATCTCACTTGCAGCTGGAGTCACACCCAATACATCATACATCATCATTCGACAAACAGTTTCGGAATTTACCATGTACTAAACCGGCCTGGTCTGATTGTGATCGGTCGTTAACAGTCTTTCCCTACCTCATGTGGCTTCTCCTGCCAGTTATCAGATTTCCTGCTGCTGGGATACCCGCATGACCGCTCAATATTGGAGACGAGCAAGATCGCCTCCAATATTGATGGAATATAACATCCTCCTCAGCCTCTAGCTGCAAAGACGGGTGTTCTCTCTCTCTTTCGTATGCTTCTTCCTGTGCACACTCTTCAAAGGAGTCAGTTCTTTCACCTTATGTAATCTCCAATCCTCGTCGGGTGCTCCATAAAGTATTTCGAGGCTTTCTCACAGTCATCTCCTGTCATCTTTCTCTGAACAGTCAGCACGTCATTTTTTGTTTTTTTAACTTCCGGAACCACCGTTAGGTTATATCTTCAGAGGATGAGATGAATGAATTGCAGCATGTGTGAAAAATGCCATGTCTGACCGGGGACCTCCGGATGAAAGGCCGAGACGCTACCACTCGCGCCACGGAGGCCGACATCAGCACGTCATGGGAGTGAAGGAAAACATCCCGCCAATCATCAGAACGAGACGTAGGTGGATAATAAAAAAATAAACAGGAAAATTTATTACACAGTAATAAATAAAATCAGCAAATTTCAAAACACCAAAAGTCTTGAAACATGAATAAAATATTTTAGAAAAATTAGATAAATCGTTCACCTTTAATGGCAACGTTGTGAACGGAAATTTTTGTACAAAAATTTCCCTAATTTCACAACAAAAAAAGAAAGGACTTATCAGGATAAAGGTTCCCAAAATTATTATTATTATATTTTAATGAAAGGTGAAAAGAGTAATCATCAGTAACACAAAACAAATTGTGTCCGAAATCAGAAAATTTTAAAAATCGAAAAACTCACTCTGAAAATTTTTTTAAGTTCAAACAAAAAACAGCTGATGTAAAAAAATTCTGTTTTTTTTTATTTTTGGAAAAAAAAAAGCAAAAAGTACCAGATCAAGTAAAAACAATTAGGAAATAGCTTAAAATACTATTCGCAGTCACACAAACGCACTTTTTCGGAGGAAAATTGCTAAAAATTGTAGTTAGCCTACGGTGACTAGGTAACTACGGTAATGAATGTTGGGCTAACAAAATCGTTAAAAAACGAGTTCCAAGCTTGGGAAACGATACAAAACGGGTCGGAACGTGTTTGAACCACCACAATATTGCCCTCAGGCACCAATTTCAATAAGATTAGCCCGATTTCAAAAAAGAAATGTCATAGCCCACCATTGCTAGGGTAAGCGTAGCTTAGCCTCGGGAAGCTTTGGAAATAAGATGTAAATAACAAAAACGAAAAACAAATAAAAAAACTGTAAAATGAACTGTATAAGTATAAAACAATTAAACGTAACTAGGATGAACAGAAACAACAACGAAAAAACACAAAGTAGGAAAAAACTGAAATTGAGTTGTAGACACATCTTTTCCTACTCGACATCAGAACCAACTCCCCGCTTCAAACGTATTTAATTTATCAACGGTTCACTTGAGGCATAACATAATTAAATGTTTTTGTTGAGAAATATTATAATTTTATTTTATTGTACGAGGATTTAAAATAAGGTTCTTATTTGCCCGTTTCATTGAAACGATTTTCTCAATTTTTATTGACAACTTAAATTTCTTTTGAATGAGTTTATGTTGTGAGTTTAATAGCCTTTCTACAAATATTGATTATGCATTTGATTATATATTACTCATCAGCGTTGAGGGGAATGTGTACGCTACTGTAAATTGTTACCGTACCTGCTAGATGAAACTACAAATTTGTTAATAAAAGTAGCTGAAATAACCATTCCTCATATAAATATAAACTGAATCTTTAATCTCCCTCTTTGACTATATTTCGACAACAAGAAAGTAATTTGAATCAATCAGTGTTAAGTTTGTCGATTTGAAATTAATGTTATTTAAGTCGATTTAAAATTCGACCTGTGAACGAAATGAGTGAGCTATGTTTCCTTAAGATTTTATTACTCATACGACACTTTTGTAAACATTTTTCAGCACTTTCGATATATAAAGGAAAATATGAAATCCTTTATGAAAATATGAAAACCCAGTTTGACCCACTTAATTATGATTTTA
This sequence comes from Zanna intricata, assembly GCA_010016005.3. Classification (NCBI taxonomy): domain Eukaryota; kingdom Metazoa; phylum Arthropoda; class Insecta; order Hemiptera; family Fulgoridae; genus Zanna; species Zanna intricata. The sequence continues at coordinate 8,192 of JAAAKQ030498826.1, read as the reverse complement.
AGGGAAATCTTAAAATATGAACACTAAATTTGAATCGCCTGTGCTGAGATTTAATTTTATTCATAATTTTTTAGATTTTATTCATAATCATGTAGATTTTTCACAAAATTCAAGAACCTCATGCGCTTTAGGAGAAGTTAAAAGCGAAACTCATTTTTTTCTTTAGGTAGCGATGAATTCCATGAATTTTTAAAAATAGATCACAAATGCAAAAAAATAGTTTACAAAATAATTTTTTTTTTCTTATTTAGCTACTGCAGTGTTAGTTTTAATGGAAATTCCTAAATCTATGGATTTCATCATTTCCTAGGCACTCAGATTATTATTGAAATTCCTAATAAGTTTCAATTCTCAGCGCACTTTAATTAAGAAAAAATAATCACCATGTGCACTGAAAAATAAAATTACACCATTTTTCATTCTCTTAGTAGTAAATGATTGTTTAAAGGTTTATTGTCATTTACATATCACTCCGTTAGGTTGACTATATAAAGACTCTTACGTAGTCGGGGGAAATAGGGGAAAAAAAAGAAAAAAAAAGATTTATGAGAATTTAAAGAATCCTTTGCTAATATTAAATTTGGGATTTCTTTAGATCAAGTTAAAATTTAAAATTGATCACAATGATTAAATTATTTTACTAAAATATTAGAGGGTGATTAAAGGTTTTAGGTCCTAGTTAAGGACCAACCTTATATCCTATACTAAATGATTATTAGGGATAAAAGTTACTGTAAAAAATGTTTATCTAAATATAAAATGGAGATGGCTTTCCTCCTCAGAAGACTTGGTTGAATTGCAACAAACCACACCATAGTTTAGCTGTTTAATCGCTAGAAATAAGTAGCCATAATATTATAATCGTCAAAATAAAATTAGCCGGCGATTGAAGTTCCCTTAAAAAAAAAAAAAAACCGAGATTTCCCCGACTTGACCGATGATAGTTGAACATTTCCTCTTCTTCCAGGATTCCCAACATTTCGACAATGAGCTTCAAGCTACATAGTCATAGTTAAGGAAGAATGCGAAATTAATGAAATCTCGCCTTCTTCCTTGAGGTTGAAGTTACAGGACGTTAGAGACTATGTCGCCTTAAGAGTACACTCTTAAGGCGACAAAGTCTCTAACGCAGTCCTAATATAGTCCTAACATAGTCCTAATGTTGAACGAACTATATTTCTTGAATCTGCCATCCCTCCATATGCATAAGTTGCATTAGCAGCTAGGCAGAAATTCTTACATTAAAATATTATTAAATGATAATTCTGAACAATGTAGTTTTGGACATGTAATTTGTGGATAGAAACTGAGAAACCATCTTTCCAACATAGATTTAGTAGGTTTGTCATACATCTCTCTAAGTCCTGTGTGAATCCATCAACGGTTCTACCCTTGGTAAATTACTCCACTCGTTCTGACTTGCTTCCAGAACAAGGAAGCAAGGTATCTTACTTCCAGACTTCTTCTTCAGGACAGTATGGAGCATCGTAAAACTGCATAGGCTAGTGTTTACTGACCATGAGTCACTCACTGGATAGCTCCTGTTTCTTCAGCAATTTTTATTTAGAGCACGTATCTTACATCACATCAGCTGGAATAGCCTTCCTTAGTACGTTAGTAGTAGTCTCAAAGGGCAAATCTTAAACACAGAAATTCACACAATAAAACCTTTGTTTTTTCACACTGAGAATTTAGAATGAGGCCTGTGTTTTAATCCGACCTGTAAGTCCAAATTACAGTTTCGTAGTATGGTATGTTTTCAAAAACGCCCTTATAGATGTACAAAAAATTTCCCTGACAGACTCCACTCTTGACAAGTTATTCTATTTAATTTTACATTCTCTTCATAAGAACCTCCGCCTGGCATAATTATTAACAGTGTATAATATGACAAGCAAATTCTGATTCTATTAATCGCTGTCTCTTTTTATTTAATTTGGGTATCGTTTCTAAACGGTAATTACCTTACACCTTAACCACCAGGGGTCATCCACATGGATCATAGGTACAAAATTTCCATTTATTTCACTTTAGAAGGTCCCTCCCAAATATTCTTTAATTTAGCCCTTAACTAATTAATAAAGTTGTTAATTAAAATATATTTTTTCCTAAAAATTGATGTTGGAATTACTGTTCTAAATTTCAGTCTTTATCTGTACAAAGATTTGGCGGTATAATAAATAAGCTGACTAGGGTTTTGCCATTTACAGAGATGTGTAAATCAATTGTCAAGCACTGACGTATTTTCATATTACTTCCTACGCTCCTATTGATTAGAAGAGATTCTCCCCGTCAATCCAATGACATTTTTGTGTTAAATTAATGGATTCCGGTCACTAGTAATAGGTTACTTCTATTATTTTGTTCGAATAAATATATTTCCCGATTATCTAATAGTGTCACCAAAATAGTTTTATTTTTTTCAGAAACTTATTCTTTAGTTACTAAAGATTCTTTAGTTAATCTTTAGTTATTGAAATTTGGAGTTAAACATATACTGTAATTAGTTTTTTCTTTATGTAAAATAAATATCGGTTGATATTTGTAGTGACATGATAATCCTTAAAAAAATGCAATAGTTTTAAAGATTTCGTTTTTATCTTTCCCTTATCTTCGTAAAATATTTAAATTATCTAGTCTCGACAAGAAAGTTACACGTTCATTTACTGTTACAAAACATTAACAGCATAACGAAAATCTCAATAGTTCATGGAGTCTACAAATATAATAAGGTAACACGAGAAAAACTTATCACCCGTAATCTAATTTAATACTGATGTATTCTGATAGTACTGTCTCTGGGTAAAGTGGAGAATAATAATTACTTTAAACTGTTGTAGATTCATTAATGTACACACTTGTCATCCGACGCGTTATGCATCTTGCTCTGGTAAAATAAAAACAAATGAGTACATTGCAGCTTAGTTAGTTATTTTAAATTTTAAAGGGATTTTTACGTTTACTATTATCATAAGTGGTATGAATAAATGAATAAAAATATTGCATAACTTATTAAACAGCTATGTGGCATATTTTCGCTATGTTAAATTACGTGTGGCTATATTTCGCAATTATAAATCAATCAAACTTTCGGAAATAATTCTACGTTCTGTTGTAACTGAAGAGTAGAATTTACCCACACTTGAATTCAGCAGTATATATACAAACTGTTTCACTTGTATAACTACATTTGTAAAGGGATAATCACTGTGGACTTGTATTTAAATTTAATCTAACTAGAATTTAATTAAATAAGAAATAATTGTTTCAAGAGTACTAATTATAATTGGGCGGGAGCGTGAGTGTGTGAATATGTATATATATATAAATATTATTATATAAACAATAATAATTTTGTCACTTTAGTATGACTGTTCAAAAGTCGGTTTTTATTTTGGTTACTGATTGAATCGATTTAACCTCTGCTACATTTATGATGAAATTTGTCTTCCTTTAGTGAAGCATTTCAAGATCATACATATCTGCAATATTTTAATATTAAATATCTGCAGTTTTTTTTAGTTTACCTTCATTTAATCTCCGGGAACTCCATATGGAATCATTTTTGTATTAATAATATAATTAGCTCTTTAACATCGTACGTTTCTCATCACTGACTTTTTTTTGTTTTTACCGTATACTCTCAACCATTTAATATACAAATTTATGATTAAAATTAGATATTTATTGTGTGTAAGGTATTGTCTTATGTGTTTTTTTTTAATTTCTTATAATAATACATTAAAAAATAATAATTTAAATGATTTTTAATGGAATTTAAATTAAGTATTTTCATAAAAAGCGAAGCTGCAAATTGATGTGTAGAGAAGATATTCAAAACTTTTTTACTTACTCGATAGAGTGTGAACTTAATGTATAAAGATAGGATAGTGTTTGAAAACATACAAAAAAAAAAAAATTGCAGAATAATTCTGAATCAAATGGATTTGAATATAGCGAAAAATCTACACTGTATTAAGCTATGAAAAAAGGACTAAAACATTGAAATAAGATTAAATATCAAAGCGTTACCAGATTAATGGAGGAACGTAATCAGCCTACCAATTGAAAAGAGAAATTATGAACAGAATAATTTTACGAGTATGCTCTGAATGCGTAGTAAACATGCCAGTGATTATTTAGCTTTTGAAAGAAAAAAAAAATAAAAAAAATATATATATATATATAATGTGAGTAAATTATTAATAATTACAAGAAATAATTGACTTATAAGAAAAGTATTCTATAATATTTAATAAGTAAAAAAAAAATAGTGAGAAAAAAATGTTGAATTAATACAATTAATGCACAAAACTGTTAAACACCCATATCCTAAAACACAAGTAAAAAGTAATATTATTAATATTAAGCGTAAACCATGTTACTTCACTGCAATATTTTCTCATTTTTGTACGTCCCATAACGTGAGAACTACAGTATCTAGTTATTTGGGTGATTGTGCAGACAACATGAAAATAAATAAATGTAAGTTATATTCTGTCTCTATAAGAAACAAAACTTGACGGTATTCTAACTATATATATCATGTAGCTGTCATTATTTGTCTTAAGATCGAAACAGATGCTTAAAGATTTAATATTAAACTGATATTCGTATACTAAAAAGTAGTTAATAATTTTCTAAATAAAAGCACGTTTTGTTCCCTCTTTTATTAAATTACATTGAAAAAGAATTTGAATTATTAACTATTCATGAGATAGTTGAATCGATTCAACATTGTGAAATCTTTTTTTAATGAAAATTAAACTATTTCGTGAATCAGACTAATGCTTTTGACTATTAGGTCAAAACCATTTAATTGAGGATGCTCAAAATTGCGTCAAAGATTATAAAATTTTAAATTTTACTGATAAAATATGTCAGAGATTCAATGAAATTCAAAAAATCTTGAAGAAATTATATACTTACCTACTGCCTTCAAACTGATCGCCTGTAATTGCGTAAGAAGAAATCACAAAATGAATTTAAGTAATCATTTGCTCTTATCTTGTGAAAATTAGGTCGTTAAAAGCAAATTAGATTCATGACTAGGATCAATTTTATTCTTTGTTGTGAATATATTAAATCCACTTCCATCAGCAAATGAGTGTTACCATAAACAAAGTCTGTTAAAACAGACTTAGATAAAAATCAGATAAATCTAATTTTTTAAATGAATCGCCAACGTAGTAGAGATTCTTCTGTATGTTTTCAAATTCTAAGGCATTTAATTTTATTTGAGCATCCTTATGTGGAATCAAGTGTAGTTTCTTCATTTTGAACATTTGTTTAAACTTCTTTTAGTTCTATTACACTCAGTTCGGGACTTTATTATACAATGAGGCAATTTCAGAAAACATCCAGTTACTTGTAAAAAATAAATTTTTTCTGCTATATATTTTAGTAATAACACTTGATATTTTGTTGTAAATTTTGACCCTAAAGAGGTAAAAATTAAGTTGTTTTACCCACTTAATCTAATTTATATTTGTGACACTATGAATGATGATGTATTAACTGCCATTTAAGTTTCCTTCCAAAAGATTTTTTTAACAGAACAAAAATAATTTGTAAAAAACCGATAAGTAAAATTCTTTCTGTCATTTGTGGGTATCGAATTAAAGGCGATTAATCTGGAGGCACCGCGCAGGTGTTCAATTTTCCTCCAGAACCCATCCACTTTATTAAATCTCTAAGATCCCGGAGATCCGGGTTCGAATCCCGGTCAGGCATGGCCTGAATTGTAGCGGTCACACGCTACAATTCATTCATATCTCATTCCTCTGAAGATATACTTAATTGTGGTTCCGGAGGTTAAACAAAAAAAAAAAAAAAAATAAGAAACATATTCTGGTTAATTAAAAATGTTTAATAGAACTGAAATAAATAAAAAAAGCTTGTTAAGTAATAAATAAAACAATCAAAACGTTAATGTATCGACAGTGGTAAAATAAAAATTTGTTAAAATTTCGCAAAATTACATAATTTTAACAATGAAAATTTTGTAACGTTTTTGGGTGATTATTTCTTCAAATTAAACTAATAAGTTTTATTTTTAAGAGTTTTCATTTTCTTAACGTTTTTGTAATTGAACAAGTTCTGTTTAATTACGAAATTACAGCATCTGATAGTTTTTTAATTTTTTTTGTTGTTTTGTTTTTGGAGTTAATAAAAGTGAATCTTATGAAGTTTAAGAAATATGGAAAAATAACTTGAAACGTAAGTTCTGATGAATAGAACAACCTATTAATGAGATTTCTAATTCCATTCAGTGTAATTTTCTCCTTTTATTAATCCTTATTCAGTTATCTAACATCAAACAATCTTAGACTTTCCACTAGAGAACTAAGCCCAATTGTACTGAAAGTCAAGGATCATAGTTTAGACTGTGGAATTTTTTTCATTAAACGATTCCTGCTTAAGCTTTTACTTGTGTGTAATAATGAGAGACATAGTGTTAGTGTGAGATGATGTTATGAGAACAATCTTATTAAACGACTTGAATCCTGGAACCTAAAATTTTGTTATATTAATCGGCTATTGTACTAATGTAGTTATCGAACTGGTGCACATACATATAAAAGTATTGGTAACAAAAAGTTGATTTATCAGTCTAATATCGCTAATCTGAATTTTCCAATTACTTTTTTTTTCGATAGTCAACATTTCACATGCAGAGGGCGTTATTACATTTAGAGAGAGATATTACATACTCATAGAGAGAGATTCATGAAAGATACATTACTTCAGAGAGGCATATAACATTTTTTTCCTTTAAAAATCTTTGCTTGAGCAAACACACTGCCCAACCCATTTCTGAAAAGATTACGAACAAAATTGAGAATTTTAGGTTATTTTAAAATTTTAATGGTTGGTTGTATATTATGTAAGAGTGATGCGAACAGTAATTTAATTATGATGCAGCAATTTAAGGTAGATCTCTTTTTTAAATTCCTTTTATACGTGTAGACATGAGGAGCTCCTGATCGATCCGTGATAGGATATAGTGAAATTACATCTTGAATTGTGGTATATTTATGTGTTATCTGAGAAGAATTGTGCTATCTGGAACGTTGAAAGTGTGATACGTATGTCAGTTTCTTAATTCTTACTCTCATCTTGCCATGGTAAACAGAACACGTAGACTGAACTGCCTGGTCTGCTCCATAAGCTTCCTTATGGAGTTATTGGAATGCAACCTTCCTTAATATTTCTGCCTAGTTTTGCGAAATTACCTCGAGGGTCTTTTTTCTCAGGTCAGATGCAATAATGAATAAGCTGGTTTCTAAGACATTAATTAGAAGTTCCACAAGGCTCCGTCTTCGGACGAGTCTTGTACTCAGTTTTCATTATGGACCTTCCGGTTCCGGATCAGGTCACTATCGCCTTGTTTGCTGATAACACAGAAAACCTGGCTGTTGACGAAGAAAAACAGCCAGTAATTAGCCTCAGCAAGTCTGCGATCGATATTAGACTTGATCGGCCCATGGTTAAAAAAATGGAGAATAAAGGTGAATCAGAATAAGTCAAGTAGTATTACATTTACGATGAGAAAAGATGAACTTTCCCGGGTCCACCTAGACGGCATTTTCATACTTTATACTGACCACGTACGGTACCTTGGGCTTCCTCTTGATCGTGGTGTGACGTGGAATTACCATGTGAGAGTCAGAAAAGTTAAACACGAGATATACTACACTTTGATCTTAGCCAAGAGGCCGAGAAGCGATCCTTGGGGAAGAGCGTACAGATTAATTATGAATAGGTGTGGTGTTCCCCCCTCTTCCTGGCAAGAAAACAGTGGAACAAATAGTAGAGAAACTATTTATTACCTCGTAGTCTCAACAAGACCATATGGAGCGGGAACCGGGCCCCCGAATTACAGCAGATGAGTTCCACAGTGTTGCACGAAGATTGAACACAAAAAAGAGCCCTGGGTACGATGGTGTCCAGGGCAGATTGATAAAAGGCCTCATTGATACGGATTCCTGGACGATCATTGAAGTGTTAAACACATCTATCAACCGAGCTGTTCCCAACGTGCTGGAATACGGGAAAAATAATTCTAGTTGAAAAAAATGGAAGCACGAACGACGACAAGAAGTTCCGACCGATATGTCTTTTACCGGTGTTGGGAAATATAAATGAAAGGATCATCGCGAATAGACTGAACAGGGAAATTTGTGAGAGAG